>SNQJ01S0123908.1:4503-17221 GCA_010110895.2 Picea sitchensis
ATTTTGCAGACGTATTTCTAGAGAAGTTACATGGGATTCCTTCAGAGAGGGAATTGGATTTTACCATAGACCTAAAACTAGAGACTGAATCAATAGCAAGAATGCCTTATCAATTGTCTACCCCATAGTTACAAGAGTTGAGAATGCAACTGAAGGAGGTGTTGGACATAGGACTTATACATCCAAGGGTGTCACCATGGGGCACAACTGTATTTTTATATGAAAGATCGATGGGTCATAGAGGCTCTGTATTGACTACCATCAATTGAACAAGGCAACGTTCAAGAATCAATATTCGTTGCCAAGGATTGTCGGTCTATTCAATCAGATAAAGGGGGGTGCGGTGTTCTTAAAGATTGATTTGTGATCAGGGTATCACCAGTTATGGATCAAGGAGGATGACGTCCCTAACACCACCTTTAAGATGAGGTTTCGACATTACAAGTTTATTGTTTTATCGTTTGGAATAACAAACTCCCTAGTGGTATTTATGATTTTGATGAATGGGGTGTTTCGCAAGTACTTGGACAAGTTCATCCAAGTATTCATTGACAATATTTTGATTTACTCTCAGAGGACGGAGGAGCATGACGAGAACTTGCGCTTGGCACTACAGTATCTACGAGAGCACAAATTATATGGTAAGTTGTCCAAATTATCATTTTATCAATCGAGGATTCACTACTTAGGGCATGGCATCTCTGGTGCGGGTATCATCGTGGATCCAGCAAAGGTCGAGGCTATTATGGAATGGCCTGCGCTGACAAATGTCCCAAAATTTTGTAGCTTCATGGGTTTAGAAGGATACTATCGACGGTTTGTTGAGGGATTTTCAAAGATAGAAAATATGATCATGGAGTTGCAGAAGAAGAACAAGAAGTTTGTTTGGATTGACAAATATGCAAAAGCATTTGTGAGGCTCAAAGAGTTGTTGACAACATCACTGATACTAAATATCCCTGACATGGACACAGACTTCTTGGTATGCAATGACATATCCAAGGAAGGATTAGGCAGAGTCTTGATGCAAGACGGTTGAGTGATCACTTACATCTTGAGGAAACCGAGAAGGCATGAGGAAAACTATGTGACACACAATTTGGAGTTGCTAGCCATTGTACATGCATTAAATGTTTGGAGACACTACCTTGTTGGAAAAAAATTTGAACTAAGGACGAACCACTGTGGACTACAACACATATTTACATAAAGCGATGTGAACGTGCAACAACGGCGTTGGTCGGATTTACTTAGTGAGTATGACTTCAAGATTACTTACATAAAAGGAACAATGAATTGAGTGGCAGATGTATTGATTCAGAGACCACACATCTTTTTGGTGTTGCCTCTTCAAATGAATCTACGTGAAATGATTCTAACTTTACAGCACGACGATGACTGGTACAAAGAGGTCGAGGATTTTATTGGACAAAAACAAATGATGGTACTAGGATTTGAAGGATTTACGTTGGAAGATGATGGATTATTGAGGTTTAAAAAATCAGATTTACATAACACTAAAATATGAGTTGAGCAGATTGATCCTAAACGAGGCTCATAGAGGAGTGTACATGGCTCACCCGGGATTCATGAATATGAGGGAAGACCTTAAACCCTTATTCTTATGGAAAGGAATGAAGGAAGACATAGTCAACTATGTGGCCATATTTCTAGAATGTCAACAAGTAAAGGCTAAACATAGACATCCAGCATGATTACTACAAATGCACGCTATTCTACAATCAAAATGGGAGGTTATTTCGATGGATTGTATTGTTAGATTGCCATTGATGACAAGGAGACATGATTCAATTTTCTTAGTAATCGACACTCTGATGAAGAGTGCTCATTTTATTCCTATGTGTACGACGTATTAGGCACTAGCAATAGATAGAATTTTCATCAATGATATTGTGAGGCTACATGGGATGCCTAAGAGGATTATATTCGATCGAAGATCGATGTTTATTGGATGATTTTAGACTAGTTTCCAAGAGGCCTTGGGAACACAACTTAACTTTAGTACTGCGTATCACCCAAAGAATGATCGGTAGACCAAATGAATGAACGAGACCTTAGAGGACATGTTTTTCATGTATGTGATGGACCAACAAAATCGTTGGAAATAATTCTTGCCACTGGTGGAATTCACTTATAACAATAGTTACCAAGGCACCATTAAGATGGAACCTTTCGAGTTTCTTTATGGGCGACCATGTCAGACTCATTTGAGTTGGGATCGGCTTGAGGATAGGGTCTTGGTGGCACCAGAAGTGATCCAAGAAATGGAAGAGCAAATGCAAACAATAAGAAAAAGGATTAAAGAAGTGCAGGATCGACAGAAGAGTTATGTTGATGCACACCGTGTCGATAGTAGTTACAATGTTCACAATCGAGTCTTCTTATGGGTAAAACTATAGAAGAGTTCGATCAAGTTTGGAAAGGGAGCTAAACTCTCTTCTAGGTTGATGGGACCTTTCGAGATTATGGAAAGGAAGGGGCTCGTGGCCTATCGACTAGCCTTGCCTGATTCTTTGTGGCATATGCACAATGTTTTTCATGTATCTGTTTTGAGACATTATATTAGTGATCCTAGAGATGTTATTGACATGAGTTTCATGCATATATATGATGAGGGGGCGCTCATGGATGAACTGATCTTCATCCTATATCATCTCATTCGATATCTACGACATCGAACAATAGATCAGGTCAAAGCTTAGTGGGGAAACTATAGTCCTCACTCAGCGACCTGGGAGGACGCATATGATATGTGCCAACAATTTCCATTTTTGCTTGATAGATATACTTATGATATTGTGATGCACATTATTTTGGCACTTATATA
Organism: Picea sitchensis; assembly: GCA_010110895.2. Lineage (NCBI taxonomy): Eukaryota > Viridiplantae > Streptophyta > Pinopsida > Pinales > Pinaceae > Picea > Picea sitchensis. The sequence goes on from SNQJ01S0123908.1 coordinate 7,352, forward strand.
CTGTGAAAATTTGGGACAAAGTTTATACCAAGAGGGGGTGTATGTAGCATCCCTCTCTAGTGCACTAAGCGAACTTATTCTTTGAGGACACTTGCTTGCAAGTGATATGGATTAATATACTTTTGGGCATTTGATTATGATTATGAGGAGTTATGGATTGATGTCTTAGACATGTGATATTGACTCGGTTTTACTGAGTGTGCAAAATTTTGGACCTCGAGGATGCAAAGGCATTGATGAAACCCCTTGGAATCCTGACCAAGTCAGGGAGTGGACTATTAGGGCTTCATTGTTGTATATATGAAATTTGTGCATCTGATTAGATGATATGATTATGGATATTATTATGACACGATTTGTTGATGATGCAGTATGTTGATATCCTGCCGATCAGACTCACATGTGGAGTAGAGGGGTCATGCACGACTACTAGAGACGTTGAGGGAGAGGTGTGGACAAAATCCCTACCACATCCTACTAGCACTCTCGTCCTGGCTTGAACTGTAGGTTAACGGTTACCTAGATAGAGAAGATCCACGATGCCCTAAGGGTCGACTGCGACAGTCGCTCACGATGATTCTAAGGGGCATGCAATTAGGCAAGGGTCTTATTCCTTAGATACCCTTAGTCTCCCACAATATCACCTAGAAGAGTATTGACTCCAAGGGTTTTTTATGTCTACCAAGTCATTCAAGAGGCGAGTGGCACCCTTGGAGCACGTAGTTCGTCCTGAAGGACACGTCACACAAGAAAAATTTAAAGAGGATAGTGGCACCCTTGGAGCACGTAGTGTGTCCTGAAGGGCATGTCGTTGGAGCACCTAGTGCATCTTGAAGGGCACATCACGTTGTTAATTTATAAATGTATAAACCTAGATGGCCTTAGGATGAATAACGTGATAATAAATATTTAAAACATTTCCCCTAATAAAATGTCGCCCAACCTAGGAAAATAAAGTCTAGGTCTAAGTGATACTTGTGATAAATTTGTTTGTCTATTTATATAAAAATAAAAATGAAAATAAATAAATAATAATGATAATCATCATTAATCTTGTGACAAGAAGGGGGTAAGTAATTCTTTTAATTTATAAAAATCTTTTGGGGGATAAAATTTAAAAAGGGGAAAAAGGGGAAATAATTGTTTTGTCACTTATGCTAATTAAAATTTATTAATTAAAAAGGAAAAAGGGGAAAAGTCAATTTTCTACACCTGCCAATTTGAGTTTTAAATAAAAAGGGAAAGAGAAAAATATAAAAGAATTAGGAAAATGGGAAAAAGCAGGAAACATAAAAAGAAAAGGAAAACACAAGGAAAAAGCAGAAAGTCTAACTTAGTAAGGTATCTAACATTTAAAAACTTTCTAAATTAAACTAAACTAGTAAATTAGTAAAGGGGAAAGTCATTAAAACTTGTAAGGGAATATGGGGACACCTAGGAGCAATTCTAGGAGTGCCTTTAGGTGGGTGAAGAAAATGGGAGTAATTAATTAATTAATTAATGAAATTAATCTATGGTGCAATGAAGGGGATGGGTGACACATGAATTAAATTATTGGAAAATAAATTAATTGGGAATTTGGGAAAGTAAAAGACTTTGAAACTCTATATAATGGAGGGAGGAGAAGGATGATGGATCTCTTCTGTTATGCATAATGTTATGCTGCAGCATTTTAGACTTGACTGACTTAACTTCTGGGAGTTGGGATACCCATCTCGATGAGGAGTGGTAGCTTGGCCTTGTGAGGCGAGCTTGAAGCTATTTATTCTTGGGTTTAGTGTGTGTGGACCCTTTTCGTCTTGGTGGGATAAGGGGGGAAGAAGAGTACCCCCACCATTGGCTGGGAGGTACCAATGAAGTCTCATCGGTTGGCAAGCGAGAGCTTCACGGAGCGCGCGAGACAACAACTCAAAGCAGGCGACTTGGGATACGATACACTTCTTTTATTTCTGCATGGTAGGTTATTAGTATACATATGCTTTTAATTCTCTATTTTTAATTGGGTAAAGAAAATAATTGACTTAGTGTTTGAATTGATAATTGAATTCACCCCCATATCCTTAAGATCGTTGGTGATTGATTCCCTTGTCTTCAATCCATACATCTTGAGACTACCCTTTGGTTGTTTATTGTTGTGAAGTTTTGCGCTTTTCCTATTCATGCCTAGCTCTTTAGTCCACGCCTGAGTAGTCGGCCAGGAGTCGAATCGACAGTCATCACTTCGGTGCACAAGGACCTATAGATTCAAACACCCTACTTTTGTGTGCGTGGATGATGAGCGAAGGATGTGTTGCCCAGTCATCTACCCCTATTGATTTTTCAAGGCTGATTGAGGATCCTGTGTTGTATTGTGTTGAGTAAATTCGCCATTGTTATCAGGCATATTTCCCTACTTTTTAACTCTATGTTTTTAAATATCGTTGGATACATTTAAATATGCATTTTTATATATGTTTTTGGATGAATTTAACTCTATGCTTTTACTTATTGCTGTATAACTTAAATCTGCATAGTGATACCTCCCTGCAACTTAACGTTATGATTGTCTTAATGATGGCAATGTTCTCTGCGTTTTGGATTGTTGCGTATGGATTGATAACTTTATTGAACAATCGCGTGGTTCACTGTAGACATCGATTTATTCTTAAGGATTTAATTTTCATGGATATCGACATTTTATATGCCTACATTTGTTCTTATGCCAACACTCTTTCTTAGGTTAAGGCTACTAGTTTTTATCTGCCAACAATTTATACTTATGTCGGTGTTTCTTTCATTACATAGCGAAATCGTTACTATGTCTGCTTGATGGATGGGCAGTGGATTTGCATGCAAAATTCCAGTTTTTATTTCACCTCAGGTATCCTTTATATGGTCGTCATTTCCATTATTTCCACCCTAACATTGCACACCCTCAATCATGATTTTATCTCTGTGTTGTATTTAATGAATGTGTTTTCCTTGCTGGTTATTTTTGCTTTGCATTTTTGTGTTGAATGTGTTTTCATCATTGGTTATTTTGTTACCTGGCGATTTTTTTCGAATGCAGTCGTTGCTCGATAAGACTACATTTTTACCCCTTGATTGTGATTTTCCATTTACTTATGCTCGAAATTTGACATTCGACAATGGGTTTTCAGTTTCATTTTCCTTTAAAGGGGAACCCATCTTAATTACATTCTGGATTAGGATTACCTCTGCGATTTGAGAGTATGCATGGATGTATTGTTGATAACAATGATTTAGTTATAGGTATCATTGTTTGGGTAGAAAATCACGGCATGGGTAGTAATCCCGATTTTACAATAATTAATTTACCTGACAGCGAGTTAGCTAGACAACTATTTATTTGTGATTAAATCCTTATTTAGACAGTGAATGGTATCAATATTTCTGGTTAAGTTTCTTGTATTTGTTTTCACTTAACATCAATACCTTATTCAGAAAATGATAACTTTTAGAGGTGTTAAACAAAAAAATTATACACTTCACCAGACTGGATTGGACAACTTATTAATTTATTGAACAACTAAGTTTTACTGTATTTATTTACTAGACAGGGTTGAAATTATCTGCTTACTTACATCGTTCTGAGATATTTTCCAGCTATATTTGTGGCAACGATTCCATGATTGGGTTAGACCGCAATATCCTTCCTATTTTAGGCAGCTAACTTTCAAGTCTGCATTTGATGGCAACAAATTTAGCATTTTTACTAGACAACTAACTATTTTCTTTAGCTTTCATACCAGTGAGGTTTTTTCATTTACCTTACAGCGATAAGTTTGGAATTATTGTTCTGGACATCTTTCCTCTGATTTTTAATTAGCAATGGTAATTATGTTTCGTAATGGCATCCACTGCATTGAATGGCTTTGAATGACATTTATTTATGATCAGGCATATAGCATTAAATCTCTTTAAATAGAACCGGGGTGGAAATTGTTTATAAGCAGCCTAATAGCATTGAATTGCATGTAATAGCTAGACATGACATTTATTTTTTTAAACAAACAATATGGAATTAACATGGAATTAAAATAACGTTCAATGGATTTTATTTATTTATAACCGCAATTGAATTGAAATGGCACACTTTCTAAACCACGAAATAGCGTCGAATAGTGGAAATTAGCATTGAAGAGTCTTTAATTACAGACAACGATCTCTTTAAGGTTTAGCCCTTTTTAGACATCCTGGTCGATTTTTTTTTAAGCAGCATGGAGTGCCCTTAAAATGTTAGGGAGTTCACATAATTTGATGAACAATTTACAATGGTTGATAAGCGTATTTGATTGAATTAAGTGATCTTCTTAGTGCACATATTGATAACTTTATCACCGTTGTAGCAAGGTAATAGTTCATTGTTCACACTCAGCATATTGATTATCAGTTAAGGTACTAGTTGTTGGTGGATTCGAGTTTTAGCTTGAGATTTCCTTTAGTTGTCGTCATCCTGCATTTGTCGACTTGTTGCTTGAGGTGTGGGTGTAGTCTTATTATTAGTTGTTAGACTCCTAGTGTGGGGAAATGTCATGAGTTCTTGGCCCAGATAGGTTATGTTGCATCGGGGTTGTTTCCACGCCTATCGCTTGGGGATGACATGATTCCTGACGAAGGGATCATTGCACGCCCTATGGGATATAGAAGAATGATATCGTGGCTAGAGTATGTGCTTCTCGGGTGAGTGTTTTTTATCGTCATATGTGGTTGTTGGTGCTAGTGTTGTAACGCCTTCGGGCATTGGGATCGCGCGCCTTGAGGTTCTAGTCATTGGTTGTCAAGGCCATGTGTCGGGAGGGGTCGATTATCCCTTTGCTTGTAGACAAGGTCTTGGTTGCATCGGGCAGGTAGTCATTTCGCCTTGTCTTTCTATGCAGGATTTTCCCACTTGCTCTAGTGTCGGCGCATGGAGTCATAGTTGTCTGTTTCCTGAACTGCATGCTTGTGTTTGTCATTAATGGTGTGGTTAAATTGTTGTTGTTGTCGCCTTCTTTCCTAAAAACAAAAGAAATATTTACACTTTTGCTTCGCTTGTAATTGTAACGAAAGGGTCGTTACATACAATTATTCTAAGAAAGTATAAGTGAAGATTCACATGTTCCTTCAAACAACCATATTTAAAATACATATATAATCACGTAGGTTGAATATGTCAAAGTCATTCACTCCCAAAGAATTCAAAGATGGTTAGATGTTGACATGGTCAAAATTCTTCAAACAACTATGTTTGAAATACTATATAATCACATAAGTTGAATATGTCAAAGTCATTCACTCCCAAACCATTCAAAGATAGTAAAATGAATTTTTACATAGTCAAAAGCCTTCATAGAGAAAAACCAACTCACCACAATAAGATTATCTATTTTACATATAACTTATTTACATGTCTCTCATATGAATAATAATAATAATCCAATAATCCTCAATTATAATTAAATAATCATTCATTTTCGTTAAATATAGATAATAAACCATTTCGATGTAAAAATATATGATCAAGTAAGTTTTATAGAGTATAAAAAAAATATCAAACAATTAGACTATTCATATATAATGAATAATTATAAATATAGAATTACTAAATTATAAAATTGTACAACTATAGAAACACACTTAAAATGCAAATCATTTAAAAGCACATTAACATAAATTTTCAATAAATAATATCTAGTTTCTAAATATCCTAACTTAACTAATACATGCCATTATGAAATATTGAAAAGATAAAACATTTTAAAATTTTCATTTTATTTTTTTCAAAATATATATATATATAAAAGATAAAACATTTTAAAATTTTCATTTTATTTTTTCAAAATATATATATATATATATATATATATATATATATATACATATATATATATATTTAAAACCCACACTTATATTTGAAGTTTAATATGAATATTATATCGTATTTTTTTAGAAAAGAATTTAAAGAAAAATTGTTCTTGTAATATTTTTTAAATTTTAAATGGAAAGAATGTAATCACTTAGATATGTTGTTTATATTTACATATATAAGTTACATGATTAAATATCTATGGGCCCTACATAGATAGGAAGATGACTAAATATATATGGGATCTACATAGATTGGAATGAATATTGGGAAGATTTTTTATTATATGTTGATTTCAAAGAGGTATAGTGGTTACTAGAAGAAATCATGCCTCATAGGTCTAAGGACTTACAATCCACGTGGATACGTTATCTAATTTTTTTTTAAATAAACTGGAGTATGCATATCTATTGTATGTTATGCTTGCAAATATCTCTTTAACTTGAATAAACATGAGAATATGAGAGACTTAATCACAAAAAAAAACGATTTTCAATTTCTAAATCCTTTCTTGGTAAATACTTTAGAGTGACAATGGGTCTACACTGTGGAGGAATTAGATCACAACCTTGTACTTTAGGTAATGTCTCTTCTACAAGGGTAGCCACCCATTACATTCTAATTAAACCCCGAATGGGTAAAGAATGAGGTTCTCTTGAAAACAATTAAGGGGGTTTACACACTATTCATGGTGATATTAAAATCTCCATTCTCTATTTTGTTCAATTTGGAAAGGAAAAATGAGTGATGGTGCATATTTTCCCTTGGATTATTAGATTCGTTCATGGCCTCAATAACTTCTTCATTTGAACAAAAATACAAATACAAGGTATCCATAGTAGATTTGGAGGGCCAAATGGGTGACATGATATGATCCAATTCCTCTGTTAAAAGAAAAACAATATTGATGTCTATGAAGGCCTCTTGAATGGATTTATAGAAAATCTTAGGGATAAAAAAAGGCATAGTCATTCTCACATGTCTAGTTTTCCCTTATGAGACAAAAGGATATGGTAGAATCCATGGGTCCTATAAATAGGATGTCCTAAAGTAGCAACCTCTAGTTTTGGGGGTCATAGTGACTACTGAGATCATGCATGCTGGAGACGAGTCAATATAAGATGTGGGAACTAAAAATTTTAAAGTTCTTATTAGTGTAGAGAAGATCCTAACACTTATTATATTGCATCCTTCGTGAAATAATCTATCAAAGGGACACTAGATCCCAATAAAATACTTGGATTAGGTCGATAGTAGGACAACTAGTCAATAGTGACAATATTCTCTTGGTGAGGAAAATAAATGACTTGGAAGACCGGAGAGACCACAATTGTCATGGGATAGGTCAAACCAAATCCTCAGAGAAGGTTATGTTTCAGAGGATCATCAACCACATCGACCTCTATGGATACACGTTTTCTCGCTAATTCAAAAGGGAATGCAGGGACGATTGCAGGAGGCATAAAATATTCATATCGAAGGAATTTAGTATTGATTATCTAGCATATTCAACCCTTGGTATGCTCTCATACCATGTTGAAATTTATCCTACTCAACACCTACCAATTACCTCAAAATAAAATCACTTTATCTACTAAAAACACAACATTGTAATCAACTAAACATGTAACAGAAGCATAAATAAGGAAACTAGATCAAGCACACATAAAAAACAATATTTTTGGGTAGATACCCATAGAAAAACCTCGGAGGGAAAAACATTGCTAAGAATGATTTTATTATGGTAAAATCATGGCTCCCTTAATAGGGATAATGGCCCAGTGAGATAAATACAACTGCATACTAACTTGGCACAGTTTGACCTATTGTACGGCTAGCTTTGCCATGCCTTTTGAAAAATACACAATTCTCCTTCTTCTGAATCATGTATATACACTTTGAACTGTGTATCCATATGGAAAACTTGTACGACAATATTAGTATGATATGACACTCTCTCGTGGATTTGTTAGAATAAAACACACCTGTGTAAGCATATGTTATCTTTTCTCCTTCACCTAATATCTAGATGATTCCTTCTCCTTCAATATCCAATATCTCCTTGAATCAATTTCCTTCTTGATCCAAGCTCTCAAGTATCAAGTCTCCTTCAATATTTCAATTTTCTTTCTCCTTCACCCTATCCTTTCTTTTATAATACCGAGTTAGAATATATTTTTAATCTCAAAAAGTGATCTATAGTTGAGATTACTTATCAAACTCACTTCAGATTTAGATTACATGCTGCATGCTAAGTAATTTTTTTAAATAACACAATTGACTAATTATATAATTAATTAATAAAACAAATTTACTTTAGTAATTCATTTAATTAAAGTAAATTTAAGAGTAGAAGTATTTGGATGATTTCCACACATCTAGACATAAAGCCTTATGCGAAAATACATGTCCGATGCTACCACTAAAATCAACAGTCCCTATTAGAGAGAACAATATTTTTCACCACTCCAACTCTTTCTATGAAGAACACAAACTTTTCTTTCTGCAAGTGTTTGGTCAAAATATATGCAACCTGCTCAAACATGGAAATATAATGAAGCTTCACTTCTCCTTTATAAATGTTATCTCGAATGAAGTGATATATGACATCAATATGATTGGACCTATCACAGAATACTGGATTCTCAATATTTTGATATAACTCTAATTATTGGAGTATATCACTCTAGCCTCCAACTCCTGATCAAATAAACATGTAAGGAATTTTTGAAGCCATATGGCTTCACAACTAGCCATACTCGTTGTCATATACTCTTCCTATGTTGAAATGAATGCTACAAAAGTCTACTTCCGATTGAACCATGTAATCGATGTTGATCCCATGTTGAAGCAACACCCCGAGGTTCTCTTTCTATCTACTGCAGTGCCTTCCCAATGCAAGTATTTATATACCTACAACTCCACTCCATCTCCTTCAAGATATCTCAATCCATACTCTATTGTACCTCTCAATTACTTGAGCACATGCCTTGTTGCGATCCAATCCACATGCCTTGGCTCTACCATGAACTGACTCAAGGTGTTCACAATAAAACAAATATCTAGCCTGGTGTGGACCAAATACATCAATGGCCATATAATCTACTTGTATATCCTAAGATCCACCAACTATGAATATAAAGTGATCACCTTATTCAGATTGGTAATAATAGGTGTAGCCATCAGTTTACAGTCCTTAATAATAAATCTTCTCAATATCTCTACTGCATACTTCCCTTGTCCAAGGAAGATCTCTCATGATACCTACCATACCTCCAATCCAAAGAAATAATGCATCAATCCAAAGTCCTTCATCTCAAACTCACTAACCAAATCTGATTTGCACCCTACAATAAGCTCCTATGGACCTGCGAGAAATAAATAATTAACATGCAAAACCAATATTGGAGGATCCTCTCCAACAAGTATGACTTATAAGTTATAATATGCCTCACTCTTCGTAAATCCCATACTCTGAAATTATCCATTGATCCTCAAATACGATGCATTGGCTGCATGTTTGAGTCCGTAAAATGCTTTCTTAAGCCTAAACACATGAGACTCCCTCCCATGTACCTCAAATCACAAAGGTTTCACTATGTATATTTCCTCCTCAATAATCTCATTGAGGAATATTTCTTGCACATATATATGATGTATTCCCCAACTAATTAACGAAGAAATAGAAATAACAACTCGAATAGAAGAATACCTAGCGACTAGAGAAAATATCTCCTCATAGTCCACTCTCTCTTTCTGGGAGAACCATATCACCACAAACCTTGCCTTGAAATTCTCTATGCTACCATATGAAACATTGTTGATATTGTAGAGACACCTGGAACTCAAAACCAACTTCCCCTCTGGTCTCAACACTATTTCCTAAATATGATTCCTCATAATAGAGGTGGAATCCTCTATAATGGCATTGTACGATACATGTTGATTTGTTGCCTCCTAAAAAATGAAAGTCTTAATATTAATGATTCTACTCATAAGTTACATATAGTTAATAAAATTCT
>SNQJ01S0123911.1:7328-31505 GCA_010110895.2 Picea sitchensis
TCCACTGAAGTCAGTGGATAAGGCATCCAAGATTGTTGAGATATACATTTGATAAGTTGTTAAGATGCATGGTGTACTGAATACCATTGTGTCTCAAAAATATTCCAAGTTCACCTCAAACTTTTGGAAAGGACTATTCAAAGGATTTGGGACAAATTTGAATTTTAGCATAGCCTATCATCTTGAGAAAGATGGTCAGACAGAGAGGGTAAATTGGTTGATTGAGGACATGCTCCATATGTATGTGATAGATAAGACATCAAAATGGGAAGACTACCTTCATTTGGTAGATTTTTACTACAACAATGGGTACCATGCATCTTTAAATATGAGCTCATTTGAAGCACTTTATGGTAGAAAGTGCAACACATCTGTGAGTTGGGACAACCCATCAAATTTTGTAGTGGTTGGGACATATCTACTCTGGTCAATGGAGGAGTAGATGGTAAAGATCGAGAATAAATTAAAGGCTTCACATGACCTAAATAAAAGTTGCAAAGATAAATGAATAACCCACAAAGAATTTAAAGTGGGTAATCATGTGTTTTTGAAAGTGAAATCCAGGTGCAGTTCCCTGATGTTCGGAAAGTGTTCTAAGTTAGAAACACACCATTGTGGGCCATTTTAAATCCTAGAGAGGATTGGTCCTATCACATATATGCTTGCATTTCCTGTGTTATTTTGTATTAATAATTTTTTCCATGTGTCATTGCTTAAAAAGTACGTACCTGATGTTAATCATATTATTGATTGGAATGTGATTCAGGTGGAGCTAGAAGGCAATTTTAAAGTGTGGTCGGTTTGCATATTGGATAAGAAAATTAAACAACTCTGGAATTGAGCCATAGATATGGTAAATCTCCAATAGAACTGATACGACCCTAAGGATGTAACCTGGGAGCACGAGGATGCTATGCGACTAGAGAATCCTCATCTTTTTTAATACTTTTGAAATTTTGTATGTACATGTGTATATGATGCACTAAGGACAATGCATAAATAAGGAGGAGTGGAATGTAATGTCCTTGATCTGGAACCTTTGTAATTGTAATTATAGGATGGTGAGTCATTGGCACTAAGTTTTGGTGTCATGTGCACTTGAGTATTGTGAAGAAAATTACTATCAAAGACAAGGTGTGCACAATTCATAGTGTTGCATGCACCTAGGAAACTGTGCACAATTCACAGTGTTGCGCGTGCTTGGGTAAGTGCATAGGAATGACTTTGGAGTGTGCACAAAGTTGAGTTATATATATGTATATATATTATTGTATATATATTAAGGCCAAAGAGCCTATGTGATTATGAGGTTGGTGATTCGAGACTCAACTAGGCCAACACGCCTATCCATCTAAACATAATCTTAGTTATTAGTATAATATTACATTGCTTCATGTGGAAAGTCTCAGATAAAAAAAAATGGGGGGTTGAATCCATCAGAAAAGGGAAAAGGGGGTGAGACTTAAGTCTTAGGGAATATTTTATAATATTTCAATAAAAGTGTAATGTTGGATAATTATTTTATCATAATTTTCCGAGGAATTGCAGGGTTGTAATCAGAGTTTCACTATCGAAGAGGTGGGTTGTCACGACCATGAGGAGTCTCTTTTGGTGAGATATTGTTTGTTGATAAGGTGAGTTTTCAATCCCGTGAGCATACTCTTTAGGTGATATTTTTGTTGAGAATTGTTCTCGGGTGCGCCAGGCATTAGATGCATGGATCAAAGACTGCATGGTTGTCCTATTTCTGGTAACCTTGGAAGGGAAGTGGGGCAGTCAAACAACTATTGAGGAGAGAAGGGGAACACTTCCTTGGGTGTGACAAGTGTGTGGGGAATGAGGGACTGCAGTCTAGTTGCAGCAGTGAGCACCTTGGACTAAGAAATTCTATTAAGAAATAGGCCTTAGCTTGTCACTAGGAAACCCTCTTTCTCTGGTGTATTTAAGCCCCAACTTGGGGGTGACATGTTTCTACAATATTATGAACAATAGAGTTTATGGTTGGGAGGAACGTTTGAGTTATGCACGCAGTTGGTGACTTTCATAAAAGATAAGTGTTATTATGCACTTTTATTGTTTAATGTGTGCATATTTACCTATGTTTGATATGGATTAATTCATGTATGTTGTCGCATATAAGAAATTGATGTTATTATGTTTAATATTGCTTGTGCATGTAAGTACGGTGCTTATATCCTGTACCTGTAGTTTCACATAAGTATGACATGTTAGGATATTTAGACACTTAGGATTCAGTTAATATCTACTTGGTCTAATGTGTCGTTAGGTAAAAGTGTGTTACTTAGTTTGTTTCTTTAGTATGCATTAATATGCTTTTGTAGTTAGGAAAGCTTACGGTCATGATATGTTCCCAACATAGAGCGATCTGATGGTTCATACTCTCCTTGACCTTAACGACCATTGATCTGTGGCTTAGCACCCATTTGGTCCTTGATTTCTATTTAAAAAGAATGGAGGGTCATTTTCCGATGAATGATTGTGAGAAAATATCTTGTAAAATCTCTCTGTAATCTTTTTCTTTTGTATTAATAAACTACTCCAAGTGGTCACGTTGGTTGGGGCCGTGCATGTTTCCCCGTAGGGGTTTTATCACGTGAAAACATCGATGTGTTGATATTTGATCTGGTTATGTGAGTGGCTATTGAAGGTGTTTTTCCACTATTGGAATACCTATGTTGTCAAACATGGTATCAGAGCTTGTTTGAAGACCTGCTCATGTTGTAGATCGAGATCATGAAGCCGATTTTCCCCATATCCATTTTCTGTCATTTCCATATATTTTTGGGTTGAGAGGACTATTCCATTGCGTCCAGTGCACTCGTTTCATTCAAGAACATTTTTTGATTCACTTGAAATGGTTTATGTTTTTCCAAGATACTGCCATTACAGTCAGATCTGGAGGTATAAAGCTTGAATACACATTTTAATTTTTTTGCAAAGTATTATTTTGATTTTGTATTATTTATTTTTTGGTTGATACTCTTTTAGATCTGTGTATGTTATTTTCCCCGTGCCCTGTGCAATATTGGAAAATAATAAATAGATAGGAAAAGGTGAATCTTTCATGTAAGCTAACCGAGATCTAACCCTTGTTGTCATCGAGAATCGAAATTTTTTTCTTATGTCAAAAGAGTTTTTTTTTAGCATGCTTTCCAAGGCTGTCTTCAACAACAACAAAAACGACAACGTCTCCAGGTTGCTACTCTTTTATATGTACATATGTTCTTTGGCTCGCGCCCTATGCGATCTCAGAAAATCAAAAACATATAGGAAAAGGTTCATCTTTCGGGTAAGCTAACAGATATATAACCCTTGTTGTCATCGAGAAGAGAAATTTTTTTCTTGTGTGAAAAGACACCCTCAATCCTCTTCCTCAATATGTTTTGCTAGACTATTTGGTTAAAATTTGTCTTATTAAGTAAGAGCTCTTGATTTCAAGTCTGTCTTTTGTTACTTTTTTTTGAAAATGTTCATGCTCAAATTGTAAAGTGTATTTCACTTCAAGTATAAAATTCAATCACTATTAGTAGCTTTAATATTTTATTTTAGAGTTATTTATTTTGCATGCATCTTTTATTTTATAAAGTAACTTCATTGTAAAAGTGATCCCCACTTCTCTTTATAAAAGTGGGTCACTTCATAAAGCAACTTACATTATCACGTGGTCTCTTGGTTATCGTTTATGCATTTTTTAAAAAGGGCATAACTCTCACATCCAAAGTCCATTTTCAGTGTCATTTTTTTTTAAACCGCATTACTTTTCAATATATTTCCATTCACATCATTAGTTTCAATTTTTAAATCCATGTTGTCCACATATTTAATATGGCTTCTACAAGTAATCTCTTGCTTACCAACAAAAACTAATTCCAAAGGAAATCTCATATGGAAGATTTATAAAGAAGTAAAGGCGTGTACCAGATTACCTTGGGAAAGGAAAAATAACCCAGTGATGATGATAAGAAAGTAAAATGGGCTAATAGGAGTGACGAAGCAGGTGGACTAATCAGAATTTCCATCTCTCCTAATTTAAGGTTTGACCTTAAAGAAATTGATGACCCCAATGATGCTTGGGAAAAGATTGAATACGTGTTTGGTAAACTCAATATTATTCGAGCACAACAGTTAGAAAATCAAGTACTGAAATTAAGTCCAAGTGTTTTGTCTTGCCTTGGACACTATCTATCTAAGTTGAAAACACTCAGAATTTTATGTGAGGAATGTGAGATAGTTATGGAGGAAGAGCATTGCATCTATCTTATTCTCTCTAAGCTAGGTAGTGCATGTGTTGTGTTTGTATCTACCTTTTATACCATGAGAGAGGCTCTAGGGAAAGCTTATCAAAAACCCACTCTTGAGTCCTTTTGTGTTGCTTTAATTATAGAGGAAGATAATATTATACAACTTGGAGTGATCAACACTATAGGTACCTCCAACAAAGACTTAGTTTTCCAACAGAAATATAAACCCAAGTATCCCAAGAAGCAACACCCTCGCTACAACAACAAGAAACATAAGGGTCTCAAACCTGCTCAGAGAACTTCAACTCCTAATGGTGACAAAGGAGAAAAATATAAAAAAAATAAGACTGACAGACATTGTAACTTTTGTGATAAAGATGGTCATCATGAGTCCAAATGTTTCAAGAGGATGGCAGATTTAGAAGCAATGATGAAAAACCACAACATAAATATTGATTCTACTTATTCTTCTTCTTCTCATGGACATGCACTTCTCGCTTCTAGTTTCTCCTTCAATACAACTTCTACTTCTCCTTTTGATCATTGGCTTATTGATTCAGAAGCGTCTTATAATATGACTAAGGATAAAGACATATTTTCTTCTCTAAATGAATGTAACACTAAGAAAATATTTGTCAGTGATGATAGATCTCTTAGTGTTGTAGGATCTGGAACAGTTCAAGTAGATAATGGTCATTTCAATGATGTATTATGTGTTCAAGTCTTTCTTGTAACCTTCTATCATTATATCAAATCACTCATTCAGGTGAAGGTAAAACCGTAGATTTTTCACCTCACCAAGTTGTAATCAAGGATCTAAAAGATCCTAAGCATGTTCTTGCAACTGGAATTGCTGATGATATTACTAGGTTGTACATGTTTGAAAACTTTGGGTCATCATATTTTTCATTAGTTTTTGTTGCTCATAACGATTACTTGAGTAAACTTTGGCATGACCGGTTTGGTCATATAAACTATCGCTCATTGCAACAACTATGTAATCAACAGATGGTGATTGGTATTCCTCTTGTTTCATGCAAAGATGGTGTTTGTGTCAGTTGTGTTCTGAGAAAACATCATTAGGATAGTTTTGAAAAACATGCCTCTTGGCACACCTCGGGCCCTTTGCAGCTTGTTCACAGTGATTTGTGTGGTCCAGTTTCTTATCCTTCTTTTTTTGGGTGCAATTATTTCTTAACTTTCATTGATGATTTTTCCGGATGTAGTTGGGTTTACTTATTAAAACTTAAGAGCGATTTTTTTGATAAGTTTTTTTCCTACAAGGCCCTTGTAGAAAAGTAATCTGGACATCAAATTCAAAATTTAAGAACAGATAATGGAGGCGAATATGTGAACAATAATTTTACAAGTTATTGCACTACATAGGGCATCCAAATGCAACACACTGTTCCATATACACCACAACAAAATGGTGTTCCTGAGAGAAAAAACTGTACATTAAAAGAAATGGCTAATTGTATGATCCAATCTAAGGGATTTAGTCTAGAGTATTGGGTAGAAGCAATCAACTATGAAAATTACATAGTCAATTGCACTCCCACAAAGGATCTTAAAAATATAACATTGGAAGAAGCTTGGACTAAAATTAAACCATATGTAACTCACTTTCGTGTATTTGGCAGTATAATATGGACTCACATTCTTGATGAGAAAAGGAAAGCATTGCAGCCTAAAAGTGAGAAGTGTATATTTGTTGGTTATTCTGAAGATGTTAAAGTTTATAGAATTTTTCAACCACATTGTAATGAAATTATTGTTAGAAGAGATGTTAAATTTGATGAAAATCTCTTGTCTTGTGAGCCTAATTCAACGATTGTGCCTTCATCGGCCTACAAGCCATCTTCGGTGTTTGTGCCTCCTTATGTCCCTATTCTAGTTTCTTCTTCAGATGATGACAATGAGGATGAAAATCCACCTCCACCTGCTCACCTTCCTCCATATGAGTCCTTTGAACCTAAAAATGCACCAGTTCCACCGCTTCCTAGATGGGTCTGTTCAACACGAGAAGCAGTTGGTGGTCTTTTTGGTGATCCTTCAGATCAACGTCGAATACTTTCATAGTTCTAGTGAGCCTCTTCTCTTTTGGCTCATGTTTCAGAGACTCATGATCCAAAGACATTTGCAAAAGATTCAAGTCATCAAGATTGGGATACAACAAGGAATGAAGAGTATCATTCTTTAATGGAAAACGATACTTGGGATATTGTACCTTATCCAAAAGGAAGAAAACTTGTCAGATGTAAATGGGTCTATAGAACTAAGTATGCATCAAATGGAAGTGTTGAAAGGTACAAGGCTCAATTAGTTGCCAAAGGATTTTTCCAAGTTGAAGGAATTGACTATAATGAAACCTTTTCCCCTATAGCCAAAATGAATTCTATCCGCTTTCTTCTTTTCCTTATTGCCTAACATAAATGGGAGGTCCATCAGATGGATGTTAAATCCGCCTTCTTGCATGTATATTCGTGAGAATAAATCTACATGAAACAACCTCTTTGCTATGTCTAGAATGAGTCTAGCCTTGTTTTTCACCTTAATAAATATCTTTATGGTCTTAAAAAAGCTCCCCGAGCTTGGTATGCCAAAATGGACAACTTTATTATTGAGATCGGATTCTCTAGATGTCATTTTGATTCTAATGTCTATACCAAGAACGTAGGAAGCCATCTCATAATCCTTGTCCTTTATGTTGATGACCTTATCCTTATTGGTCGTGACTCAAAACTTTTAAACCATGTGAAAACTAGCCTGAAGAAGAAATTTGAAATGATAGACTTAGGATTTTTGCTCTATTTCCTTGGCCTCCAAGTTTTGTAAACCAATGAAGGAATTTTTCTTTCTTATTCTAAGTATTCTTGTGACCTTCTTCGTCTTTTTCACATAGATGATTGTAAATGAGCCCCTTCTCCCTTCCAATCTATAGTCAAGCTTACTTCCACCTATAGTTTTCCTGAAGTTGATTCCACCCTCTACCGTCAGTTAGTTGCTAGCCTCTTATACTTGACTCATACTTGTCTTGATCTTTCCTTTGTTGTTTTTCTTATTTCCCGGTATATGCAAAAACCTTATGAAAGCCATTGGATAGAAGCTAAAAGGATACTTCGTTATGTTCGTGGTACAATTTAGTTTGGGATACATTACAGTTTAGGGGGGACTCCTTTATTGGTTGGTTTCACTGATTCAGATTGGGCTGATGACCCTGATGATCGGAAGTCTACTGCAGGTTATGTTTTCAGCCTTGGTTTAGGACATGTCACTTGAGCTTGTAAGAAACAACAAAATATTGCACTTTCTTCAGCAGAAGAAGAGTACCGAGCAACAATCAATGCAAGTTAGGAAGTCTTGTGGATTTGATGGATCCTTTCAGAGTTTGGATTCGAGCAGTAGCATCTGACCAGCTTTTGGTGTGACAATCAGAGTTCCATCAATCTCGCCAAAGACCCAATTCAACATAAGCACAGCAAGCACATCGAGCTACACATGCACTTCATCAGAAAGATCATTCATGATCAAGTTATTGAAGTGCTCTTTTTCTCTATAGAAGATCAAGTTGTAGACATTTTCACAAAGTCTCTTACAAAAGTGAAGTTTTCCAAACTTCGATCTATGTTAGGATTTCAAGAAGTTGTCATTAAGGGGGGATAGGCTTTAATGCCTCCTTCCTTCTCCTATTGTGTCAACATTCTAAATCCTTCAATCATATCCCAAGTTGTTCTTAAGGGGGGATGTTAGGATATTTAGACACTTAGGAGTTAGTTAAGATCTACTTGGTCTAATGTGTCGTTAGGTAAAAGTGTGTTTATTAGTGTGTTTCTTTAGTATGAATTAATATGCATTTGTAGTTATGAAATTTGACGATCATGATATGTTCCTGACATAGAGTGATCTAATGGTTCATACTCTCCTCGATATTAATGACCATTGATTTGTGTCTTAACACCCGATTGGTCCATGATCTCTATTTAAAGAGCATGGAGGGTCATTTTCTGATGATCGATTGTGAGAAACTCTCTTGTAAAATATCTTTGTGATCTTTTTCTTTTGCATTAATAAAATGCTCCAAGTGGCAACATTGGTTGGGGTTGTGGATGTTTCCCTATAGGGGTTTTACCATGTGAAAACATCGGTGTGTTGATCTTTTATTTGGTTATGTGAGTGGTTACTGAAGTGTTCGTCCTCTGTTGGACTACCTCTATTGTTGAACATGACAGATGTTAATATTTTTTCATGTAATATAACCTTATGATTTTGGTATGAGCCTCCCGGGAATGTTGAAAGGTCATGCATGCAGAGAATAATCTATGTGCACCAAAGTATAGAATTATTTTGTGCAATGATAAGTAGTCTATGTGCACACGTAGAATAGTTTTGGTGTGAGATGTCAGGATGGTTGCACACACAGTAGTGGTGTGTGATCAGTACAATAATTCTTAGTTGTTTGAGTTACACTACTTAAAGTTGTGATTAAAGGAGAAATTTAGTGTGACACAACTAAACTTGAAGTTGCGAATGTTACTTCAATTGATACTTCACATACTAGTGCTTAATATGGAATCTGTGCAGTGTATTTTTGGAGTGGCATTGTTTAGAAGAATGTTTGGAATTTTATAGTATGTTTGGTGTTGGAAAATCTTAGGAGAAGTGTGTGATGTGGATTAGATTGGGTGGTTGGGGAAGTTACATTGTTGTATCAAATTTGTAAATAAGGAGGTGTTGCAGTACTGGGACTCAACCTGGGAGGTTGGGGATGTTACGTCAACTTGACCTATTGTGTCCATATTCTTATTGAATACCCACTTTCTAACAATGTGCTTTCTTCCACTAGGTAATTCTACTAAATCCCATGTCTCATTCTTATGCAACGATTCCATCTCTTTGACCATGGAATCCTTCAAGAGTCTACCCTATGTCTATTTGACTACCTCCCTTATTGACTTGGGCTCATCTTTAGTAGCAGATAAGACAAAAGTAGAATGGAAGTCGAGTGGACTATACTTGTCGAATGATTTTATTACTCATTCAGACCTTCTTATGAATGGGGCTTGTTTTTCCACATCTTCATCTGATTCAATCAACTCATATGAATCATCTTTTTCTTCATTCTTGATTTCAAATATCATTCTCTTTGGATTATTATTTGTTTGTACAAATTCAGACTAAGAATTCCTTTCAACTTATGTGAAGACCACATATCACTTGTACATTTTTCTCCTTGATGCAGGATCCCAGAGCTTATATCATTTAATTCCTTCTTTGTATCCAATGAAAATACACTTGACAACCTTATTTTCTATCTTTCGTCTTTTTTCCTTAGGAACATACATAAATGCATCATAACCAAATAACTTGAGATCTGAAAGTGAATGATTCCTACCAAACCATACCTCATGTGGAGTCATATGAACTAGTGCCGACGAAGGAGACATATTCACCAAATATTTTGTAGTGTCAACTCCAATCTAAACTCCTTTCATTAATACCATCGCACCTCTGATCATTTTGCACATATTCTTTTGAAATAGAGTCTCCATTCCTAAATCACTCATATTATTAATAGATATCAGGTTTCTTTACAAACCCAAAATATGTAGCACACCTCGAAGGATTCTACTCCTCCCATCCCATAGTATTAGTTAGACTCTTCACCATCCAAAAAAATTTGTTGTCGAGTCATCCCTCAAGAACACATATGCTACTTCATATCATTAATATTTGCATAACCATTCTTTATGTGGTGTCATACAATAGTATTCTCCTGAGTTAATCAATCAAACATCTATATCAAACTGTGTATTGGTCCATGCCAAATACACATTGCCTCATTTTTCTGATGTATTATGTCTCTCAGTCCATTGCTTCTCATCGGACCTTGTATTGACTTCCATTTCCTTTGACTTGCAGTATATTTGATAATACCCTTCTTTATCGCATTTACAAAATATTATCAACTGAAAATGGGATTTAGATCTACCCTTTGACTTAGAATTTCTATATGATAATTTTCCTTTATCTCTATCAATCTATTTACTTCTCACCATTAAAGCATCTTTGGTGGATGCTTCCACGTTCTTCCTTCTCATTTATTTTGAAAATAGAGATGCAACTATCTCTTCTAGTGCTAATGTGGTTGAATTACTCCATACAACCACGATTAAGCTATTCCAAGAATTTGACAAATAACATAATAGGATAATACATTATCCTCCTTAGTGATTTTAACATCCATAAAACATAACTAGATTATTATGATATTGAATGCATTTAAATGCTCAGTTACTAAAATTCCCTCACTCATCCTTAGAAGATAAAGTTTCTTTATAAGGATCAACTTAATTACTAGGGATTTTGACTGGTACAAGCTTCGCTACTTGTCCCATAGTTTCTTGGCCAAGTATTCACCTAAGACATTCAACGACACTGAATATGAAAGACACAGTTGAATCGTACTCCTTTCCCTTCTCTCGATTTTCTCCCATTTTTCCCTCGACATACCTGTCAGAATGGTACCTGGATAGATTATTTTCCATTTTTATCGTTCTAGAAGGAGATATTTAATTTTAAACTTCCAAAGCTCAAAATTATGGCCACTGAATTTTTCAATCTCTATTCTCGAGCTACTTGCCATTATTTAAGCACAACTTTAAAGATATATGAATTTCAACTCTTACTAGACATAGGGTTTAATTGAGATCCAAGGTTTTTAAACCAAGCTCTGATACCACATGTTAGGAATTTATAGTTCCACGATAAACCTAACAAAATACATGAAGACATATTTAAGCTAGAAAATAAATGACAAAGCAAACACATTGTACACATAGATTTTACCCTGGAAACCCAAAAAGGAAAACCAACAATCCTTGAGTGTATTTCTCTCATGTTGTATTTTTCACTCAGAATAAAATGTTACATGCCTAACCTTGGTCTACACCTAAGATAAAATCAACATCATACCCTCTTTATTTATGCAAGAACAACCCTGTAGCTAATTCAACTTACATGTACATGACCAACAACTTGCTACTAATAATTAGCATGAAGATCCAAGATTGGTCAACATAATGCGATTGCAACATGCTTTATTTATAGGCTTTACAGTAGAAAAAACCATAAATGAAGGCACCAAAAAACAATTACAGATCGACATAGATCATCGGGTACAAATCTCGTGAATCTCAGGATTCTTTTACAGTCAACTATCGGTCGAAATACCACTTGACCTTCATTTAGTATTCAATCAGTTGCCACAAGACTGCATGTTGAAATCTTGTCAGCTGACATCTTCTACTTTTTGTTGATTACTTCGCCTTCATTTTTTCTCGGTTGATCCACCTTGATCCCATTTTTTCTCGGTTGATCCACTTCAACTAAACTTTCATAGTAAAGAATATAACAACCCAACAAAAGAAACTAGGTTTTGTTTATCTCCAAATTTGGTTAACAATATTATTTCAAATTGTTCTCAAATAATGATGGATTTAGTGACTAAATTCAAGTACCACATGGACGATTTATTCTTAAATGTATATGGAAAAAGAAAACATAATACATCCTCATGTTGAACATTCATTAATCTATCTTCTAACGTATAAAATTGAAAATGATGTTCAGATAATCCATATTTGTCTAACTCAAGTATAGGTTATAGTCTATCATGATTTTTTTGGAAGGTCATGTTATTGTCCAAGAATGATTAAATCATCAAGGTGGAACGAAGATCATTTTTTATTTCCATCCATATGGGTATGATTATCTCAAGGTTCAAGTTCAAAATACGAATAAATAGGAATAACATATGGAGAGAGAAGGAATAGGCTAATAAATTTCATATAATGAATGACGAATCAAATCATCAACACTTCAAATAATAATTTTATTTTTAGTTTGGACCATATTTGCATGTGATTTAGCAATTATAGGTAATTGTTTGAATAGAGCTATTTTTCGTCCAATTTCATCATGAGAAAATGCTTAAGTAACATGCCTAAAAGTATTAACCTCAAGATACGTAAAGACAAAAGGTTATTCAATAAATGTGGTTTGGATGGAAAAATCTCTCGATTTTCAATCTCAACTATTGTATTTTGAAATTAATTTTTTTGGTTTAAGGCAAGGTCTTTTCTCACCTTCTAAATTAGGTTGATTGATTACATGTAATTAGGTTGATTGATTACATGTATTGTTATTTTTATTTTTAATTTTTTTTATTTAAGGCAAGGTCTTTTCTCACCTTCTAAATTAGGTTGTTTATATGTTAATTTATTATTATTTTTCTTTTAATAATAACCATATAGAATATAAATACTATCACTCCATGTTCCTGTTTCTAAATTAGATTGATTACATATTAATTTATTGTTATTTTTCTTTTGTTTCTAAATTAGATTGATTACATATTAATTTATTGTTATTTTTCTTTTGATAATAACTATATGGAATATAAATACTACCACTATCTTGATGCATGTTCCTCTCGTTAGTGCCAATATCTTGATGCAAACAAATGAAAACCAAGGGATATCCCAATTATATTTATCTTTGTTTGAGATAGAAAATTCTTCTAATATGTTAGTTTATATTATACCAAATAAATGATCCGTCTCACTAAATATCTAAATCTTAAATCAAATCCTAAAAGTTAACAACATAATGCAATATTATACTATATACTAGGTAACAAGCCAAGATTTATGGAAAAAAAGAAAATATGAAATTAATAATAAGTTATTTCCATTAGAAAAATGAAATCATTAATATAATGTCACTAAATAAAAGTATTTAGATAACTATCCATTCAAACCAGGAAATCCTAAATTAATTGAATGCCTAAATTAAATTGACCAATTATAATTTCAAATTCTCAGGTTACCAACTAACTAAAACATTAATAGTGAGAAATAATCACTATTACATAAGAACTGTATAAAAAAAATCAACTCTCTAACCCATAAGAACTCAGAGAAAAAAATCAACTCTCTAACCTTTATTCTAGAATCAATGAGTGAAGAATAAATATTATAATTCTAAACATATACCAGAATCAGTATCCAACAACAACTAGTTTTTCTTCTTTCATTAAAATTGAAAATAGTTTACATTTTCCCATAAAAAAAAAAAAAAAAAAAAAGCCTTTTCTCTTCTTACTTTGATTCCCGTTATAAACCATTTGGTTTATCAATTTAATTCATTTTTTTATCATTAAGAGGTAGATAATTCCCTTCTTTTCTATAATTTTCTATGAATGTTTTCCACTTATTCAAAGACTTCATTGAATTGTTTGAAAGAAGCCTTGTAAGATGCAATACTTTGAGCCATCGTCCTTTCAAATCTCTCCCACTTGGGTAAAAACGTTATAATCAATGTAATACCTTTGGTGGGAGCCTCGATGAGCCTTTAAATGACACTTTCATAAACATCAACGAGGTAATGAATTTTTTTATATTCATGAAAATGCGGTCTTTCATATTTTTCAATACTTGGTCTTATGGAAGAAGTTTTCCTTGGATCCAAAAGAAGGGATGTGATAGGTTTGATTCATATTCTCTTTCATTTATCACATGGTGGTATAGTTTGTCACTTCATGTAAGAAGTCTTTCAACGCATTCCTTTTAGTAAACAAACGAATTTATGGGGGTCGTCCTTCAAATAGGATTGTCAATTCTTCACGTTATTATACTACAATTTGATTGTTGATACTCGAGTTTCCATTCTTGAACATGGTCCATGACTTATGATATATCTTGGTCGAATAATTGCAAGTGTTGGGCTCTTTGAAATAATTCCCTTTGGATAGAGTACAATTCATTATGTACCCTTAAAGAATAATTGATAAAACTGCAAACTTCATATTTACTAGACTTCTAGTAGTTAACCCGATTTTCCAATAGGGAAATATTCTATTCATATAAAATAATTTTCTTCTTCACATCAATACCTTTATAAAAAATGGATTCGAATATTGATAGACTACTAGTATTATAGGCTCTAATACTAGATTTCCCAGTAAACATTATTTTCTATTCCAAACAAATCTTCCCCCTTTTGTGCATTTTACCAACTACTTACTTCCTTTGAAGGTCAAATGGAAGTAGCTATAAGTCATCCATATCATTAGTTGTCTTTGGGATAGGTATTTCTCATCGTATAATCATGCCTAGAACAAAAGAACACTAGTGTATATCTCTTCCACGGAATGTTGTTCTAGGTGTTGTTAAAATTCAATTTGGTTTTTATTAATCATTTTGTTTTCATGCTTCATCCTTTTCTTTCTAGATCTACCGTAGCATAAATCTAAGACTTCTTCTATAATTCTTTTTTAATTTTTCTTTTCTCTTTTTTCTTAGATTTAACTTCATTTTTATTATTCTTCTTTTTTCGTTTTTCTCTTCAACTTAAGCTTGAGATTTAGCTTCAACTTCCTTCTTTATTCTCTTAGATTCTATGTTCTGATTTATAAATTGGCTTATGATCTGGCTTGAATTTTATTGTTATATTCCTTTTTGTTTTTTCGATTCGATTTATTTCTTTTTTCCACTTCAACTCCAACCTTAGCCTTGGCTTTGGCTTCCTTTTTCCTAGCCAACTATTTTTTTATTAGTACTTTGTATTTTTATTATTAATTATTATTCACTTATAATTTATTTCCAGTTTTATATAAAACTTTTATCTTGTGATTATTCATTATTCTTCATTTTTAATTTATTTTAATTTTTTCTGAAAATTTTGTCTTTATTCTCTTTTGTTATTTCCTCTTCTCCTTAAGAGTCAATCTTTTAGCAATTATTATTTTACATTTTTACTTTTTATTCTTTTTCTTTTTATTTTCTTGATATCGAAGACAATTCAAAACTTCTTCTAAGGTGAGGGATCTCTTCTTCTATCACTCTACTTCATTATTTTCATGCCTATAAGGTAAATAAATTCTCATGTATAACCTATGGTATTCAAAATTTTCAAGGGATCATGCATTTGAAACCATTCTAAGGGGAATAACTACTTTTATATGTTTTATCCTTCCATTCTTTTTCAAGTAGAGTTTGTCATATCATACATCTCTATCAACATTAGATAAATATGACATTACATATTTTTATTTTTCTTTAGCTAATCATTGCAACCATGTAAAGCTATTTAATAGTTCATTTCTTGAATGAGTAATATGTTAGGTGTTTATGAAGGAAGTGTGTGTGGTTCCTAATTTGATCCATAGATTGATATAAATTGAACTATCATCTAGATAACAATTTTTTATGTTCTTCGATAATTAGACCATTTTTTATTATATTTTTAGATAGAGCACATTGAATATTAATTCATATAGTGGAACAAACAAAACATCATATATAATAGAAAAATTATACTTATATTTCCAGGTTCTAAATCCTTAAAATAAACATGAACATGTAGTTTCTCAACTGTCCACGATCATCCTAATCATATTCAAAAATTGTAAGCATAGACTACATCTAACAAATAAGAGTGCATGTAGAATTTTGGGGGAAATATTAGTAAATTAAAATTAACCCTTCCAATTGCTTCCACTAACGATTTATAAAAAATGCTCTCCCAATTAAAAACCTTTCATCCTTTAGTGATCTCATAGATCATAGGTACCAATATCACTTTGAGATGACTTTGAATCATTTTCATTATATAACCAACTTACCAGCTGTATGTAGCATGCATATATTGATTTGAAATGGTTAATAGGAAAAGTATTGCTACCAAGTGACTTAAACATTCTTCCGTCTTCATATCGATTTGCAAACAGTTAAAAATGTTGGTGAATTCTCTTCACCATTGATTATAAAATAAATCTCAACCCTTGACTTTTGTAATAAGCGTCAAAGCTATTAGATGAAAAATAGCGTATGCATTTCCCTTGTTTATTTAAAATCTATTTGATATATATATAAGATCATTTATGCACATGCATGGATAGGGGATTTATCTATAACATTATGTATATATAAGATTTCTCAATTTTTACATAGTGCCTTGTTCTTATTTTTTTCTTGCATTCGACTCGTCATCTTCACTGAGCAAACCAATCCCATTTTTGGCTAAATTATATAACTCAATATAAGATTTCTCAATTTTTACATAGTGCCTTGTTCTTATTTTCTTCTTGCATTCGACTCGTCATCTTCACTAGGCAAACCAATCCCATTTTTGGCTAAATTATATAACTCAATGTAAGTATGAGCACCATCAAATCACATGGTATAGGATGTTTGTGAGTATATGGTGAATCTAACATAACATATTTGGGATCTTCTGAATTAGGTGATTTTCCCTTGTTGGATTCCTAAAAATCCAACACCTGATGTAGGTCTTCCTATAAAAAAAAAGTTTGATTTCTTAAATATATTCCATCTAACATAACATAACATAAAAAAAGTTTGATTTCTTAGATCTAACATAACATATTTGGGATCTTCTTGACTAAAGATCCAACATCTGAAGTGGGTCTTCCTATAAAAAAAAAGTTTGATTTCTTAAATATATTCTATTATGAAAATGGACTCATTGGATTTTTTTGACAACCATATTCTCCTAATGTCATATATTTCCCTCTTCCGTGACCTTTAGGGGCCATATAGAGATACACATGCATTAATTTTCATAAAATAAGACATATAAAAGGTAAAAGATGGAAACAATAAACACATTTAAGTGAAATTTCGATTAAGTAGTTTTAATGAAAGAATAATTTTGAAGGATGACAAGTTATAATTGTGATTTAAGTTGCAATATTTCAGTACTAAAAACAGGTCTTAAATATTATTGAAGCAAGAGGTTCGGTTTGTGAATAAGGAGGATTTTAAAGATGGAAATTTATCTTTAAATGTAGAAACTTTGGTAAATCTTACTGAGCCTTCATATGCCAAATATAAATGTTTAGCGATATTTTTATAAAAATATTCAAATTTCTAAGGATTTTATATAGTTTGTATATTTTTTTGACGATTTTTAAGGTAAAATAATTTTATCCTATAGAATTTAGGTGAATCATTTTTAGAATAGCGAATCCTTTTTTGGCAAAAACCATGGAAAATTAGCCCATAAGCGAAATTTAGCCCCTAAAATCATCCTTAAATTGTGAATGGCACTTAAAGTTTGAATTGATTTAAGCTAAAAAAATACTCAGGGTATTAGATACATCTCAGGATGCATATTTCGAATTTAATCACAAAATGAATTTTAAATAAAAAAATGTGCAACACAATCAAGGAAAGTGACATTCTCTCATAATGAGGTAAAATAATGTTAAAAAACAAAGGAAAATTTCTCAAATTAAATCATATTCACAATTAAAATGTGCCTTCGAATGAAAGTCATAAATTTTCAACCAAAGACAAGGAATCTTACTACCCAAACATGAAGTTAAACAATATTTGATTACAGTGAGATAAATATTGGAACTAAATGTTTTAACATGCATGCATTATTTCTAAATCATATTCATGAATTTCTATAGGAGAAAGAGGTAAGTATTTCCTAAATGAGTACCTAGAGAATGCATGTGGTTGATGAGACAAATATTGGAACTAAATGTTTTAACATGCATGCATTATTTCTAAGTCATATTCATTAATTTCTATAGGAGAAAGAGGTAAGTATTTCCTAAATGAGTACCTAGAGAATGCATGTGGTTGATGAATACATGAATACAGAAAGAAAATGCTTTCTTATTTTCTTGGAAACTTGAATGTTACTAACACAAGTAATTCATCTCTTTAAATTGACCATGTTTTTGGGTTCACAGTTGAAAATCGACTTACCTAAGGATTTCAAAGTGATTTATATAAAAGAGAATGAAAATTATTATCCAAATATGAAGTGATATCTTAATCAATTCGAGTCTGTAATTAAAGTTTGAAAGGGAAAAAAATCAACATTACATCATCACAAAGTGGGGTGACAAGAACTATCATTTACGAGATTTAATGGCCAATGGTAGCTTTTAACTATGTCCCACATTTTCATTCAATGATAATTGGATTTCAAATTTTAAAATGTCAATGAATAAAATGGAAATGAGATGTAGGGGAGACTTGATGTTAGGAAGTAAACAACCAAATAGATTGAAAATAAAAACAAAAGTAACTACATGCCTTGAAAATTAGATAGAAGAATGAAAGATAATACTCTTTGAGGGAGGGAACTCATTTTACAATACAACAAATGTACACGATGAGATGATTCTAAAACTATGTACCCTTAGTATATATAGGAGACAAGGTGTACAATTACAATTAAAGGGTCTAGATGACAATAATAATATAAAAATAGAAATGTAATAAGTCAATATATAGGGATTTATCAAGGGATTAACATGGCTATTTTTCTAGTACTTAGCATGCCCCTCCCTTTGAAACAAGTGTTTCCCTCAACACTTGATTAACTACATATGTAACATCTTCTACTAGTTGGTTCTTCCACTTGATGAGGTACTCAATAATTTATTGATTTCACAACTTCGTAATCCTTATTTCAACGATTATTTCTCGTTCTGGTATGACTTTATCACCTTCATTAATCTATGGTAAAATAGTTTGGACTAGGATATTTTTGTCGATTACCTTCTTTAAGGAAGAAACATGGAACAATGGTTGTACATGTGAAGATGGAGACAACTCCAATTTGTAAGCCATACTTCCAATCCTTTGCAACTTCTTATAGGGACCATAGTACTTGGGTGCTAATTTATAATGATTCTTTTGTTTCTTTGGGGAAATCTATTTGTATGGTTGTAACCTCAAAAATACCTAATCCCCCACTTCAAATTCTATTTCATTGTGATGTTCATCTTCCTTTTGTTTCATCCCATTTTATGTTATAACCAAATTGTCCTTCAATAGTTTGAGAACCTTTTACTAGTTCTCTATGTGTTCCTCCAGTACTTCAACATTTTCTTTCCCTCTCAAGTGTGATTTGATGGATGGAGGATGATATCCATAAAGTTCCATAAATGGGGACATTTTTTATGAAGTATGGAGATGCCCTTCTAGATAAGTAATGAATATACCCTTCTAGACATTGATTCACAATCTCAATTTTCCCATCATATTGAGGATGGTAAGAGGATTTGCGAGTTAATTGACTGCCTAATCAAAAAGCTAATTCACTCCAATTTTCTAATGAAAATTGAATATCTACAAATTAAAAAAATATTAGGGATTCAATGTAGCTTGAACTATTTCCATGAATGTCATGGATACTGTAACTGATTTAAAATCATGAGAAAAGTAAAAACAAATGCCATACTTTGTGATTTTATACACTACTACCATGGTGACATAATTTACTTTGAACTTCATTAGAACTATAATAAAATAAACTAAAACATATTGCCAACATTGACTTGGTATGACTAATGGTTGTAGGAGACTTCGGGTCTTGATTTTCTCTCCCTTATTCTTTTGGAAATCCACACTTTAGCCACAAAATTTTGAACATTCATTTAATACCTTCCTATAGGAAAAACATCTTGATCCAATTAAGTTTTCAATATCTATGAATTTCCTCCTATAGGAGAAGTGAGAAATTCCAAAAAGACCTTCTATTTGAGTTGGGAATTCTTATACAAATATAGGTGATATTGATACCACAATAAATAATTCTTCCACACAAAGTTATTTAATGGAATTGGGTCCTCTTATAGTTATGGAATGATATTGCATCCATTCTAATTTGTCTTACATTCTATCCTTTCTTCTTCCACCCAATAAAATTTTGGAATGGAAATAGCACATAGTAAACCCTCCATGTATTCTTTTTTCCTTGGAAGTGCATCTTCCACCATATTTTATTTTCCATTTTTTAAAATAATTTCGAAGTCACAATATACCACATTTGTAGCCAATTTTTTTTTCTCTTTTGAAGATAATCATTGTGTCATTAATAACCTAGAAATATCATGATATATTCTTACCTTGAAGTGCCTTCCTATTAGGAAAGATAACCATTTATTGACTAGAAGTAAATTGACCAACATTTCATTTTCATAAATGTGTTTCAATAAGTTCTTCACTTTAATCTAGGTACTCCCAAAGGCAAGGGGCCTTCCTTATTTCATAAAAACTACACTAATTCCATGTCTTGAGGCATCACACTCCACAATAAAAGTTTTTTTGAAGTTAGGTATGGCCAAGATAGGTGTCATATTGTAACACCCCTCTCTTTCTCACACTGAGCAAACTTATTCTTTGAGGACACTTGCATGCAAGTGATCTGGGTTATTATACTATTGGTCATTTTCATTATGATTATGAGATATTAGGGATTTGATGATATGTTACTTTGTTGTATTTACACAGATAGGTGCTATTGATTGGATTCTCTTGAGTATGCAGGACTTTGGACATTGAGGATGCAGAGGCATCAATGAAACCCCTTGGACTCTAGATTGAGTTAGGGAGTGGATCGTTGGGTTTGAATGTTGTTGATATGACATATGTACATATGATTATATTTTATGATGATTGATTATTATTGCTGACATGATTTGTTGATGGATGTAGGCCAACGATAGCTTGTCGACCAGAATCACATCTGGAGTAGAGGGGTCACGCATGACAACCAGAGACTTTGAGGGAGAGGTGTGGAAGTAGCCTTGCCATAACCTACTAGCACTCTCGCTATGGGTCAAACTATAGGTTAACTATTACCTAGTTCGATAAGACCCACGATGTTGTGAGGGAATATTGTGGCAATCGCTCATGATGATTCTAAGGGGCACACAATAATGCAAGGGCCTTATTCCTTAGAGGCCCTTAGTCTCCCACAATATCACCTGGTGGAGTATTGACTCCAAGGCTTTCATGTCTACCAAATTCAGTCAAGAAGCAAGTGGCACCGTTGGGGCATGTTGTGCAAATAAAATGGAAGGAAGTGAGTGACACCCTTGGAGAATGTAGTGTGTCTTGAAGGGCACGTTGCAAAAATAAAACGGAAAGAAGGGAGTGTCACCCTTGGAGCACGCAATGCATCTTGAAGGGCACACCATGCAAATACAACAGAAAGAAGTGAGTGGAACCCTTGGAGCACGTAGTGAGTCTTGAAGGGGATGTCACACAAGAAAAATGGAAAGAGGCGAGTGGCACCCTTGGAGCATGTAGTGCGTCCCGAAGGGAACGCCACAATTTTAATTGGTAAGGAATAAACCTAGTCGGCCTTAAAATGAATGATGTGTTAAGTAAAGTTAAAAACATTTTTTCCCTTAAAAATGTCACCCAATCTAGTGACTTTAAAACCTAGGTCTAAGAAGAACATCTGAACAAAAATAATTAAACATATAACAAGAAGGGGGCAAATAAATTCAAACTTTAATTATTAAAGTAAACAAATATAATGAAGGATTAAATTTATAAAAGGGGGTAATGGTTTTTTTTATCTACATTGGCTAAATTAATTTTTAGCTAAAAATAAAATAGGGTAAATGGTTATTTTATCTACACTTTCTTAATTGATTTTTAGTTAAATAGAAAAAATGGGGAAACTTAAAAGAAAAAGGAAACTTAATGGAAAATGGAAACTTAAAGAAAATGGGAGGCTTAAAAAGAAAAAGTTGAATGTCTAACTTAGTAAGGAATCTAGCCTTTGGGACTTTCTATTTATGAACCCAACTAGTAATTAGGTAGGGTGTAAGTCATTTAATAATTGTAAGGGAATTTTGGGGACACCGAGGAGCGTTTTTAGGAATGCTCTTGGTGGGTGAGGGAAATAGGAATATTTAATTAATTAATAAAAATGATTTTGGGGTGCAACTAGGGGATCAGGGAACATATGTATGGGGGAGGTTTTTTGAAATTAATTAAATGAAAAAGGAATTTAATGAGAATTTGGAAAACTAATTACTTGAAAACTATATAAAAAGGATAGAGGAGTAGGAGAATGGATCTCATCTTTTTGTGTAACTTTACACTGCTAAAATTTTGTCTTGACTAAACTTTCTCTTGTGGGAATTGGGATACCCAGCTCGAGTAGCGAGTGGTAGCTCGACCTTGCGAGGTGAGATGGGTGCTAGCATTCTCTGGTATCGTGTGTGTGGCCCCTTTGTGGCTCGAGGGGATCAAGGGGAATAAGAGTACCCCTAGCTTTGGCTACGAGGTATCGGTGAGGTCACATCAGTTGGCAAGTTGGAGCTAGACAGAGCGCGTGCGGGACAACGACTTCGAAGCTTTTGCATTTGGCTACAGTATTCATGTGTATATTTGTATTGAATGATAGTTTAAATATTGTTCCTGCACCTTCATTAATGTACTTATACTATATTAAAGTTTATGTTTAATCATCATAACACTATCCAAAGATTTCATTTTTATCTTTCAGAAAATTGTCTTGATGAGCTCAGCATTTTATGATCAAAGAACTTAAGGTCATCCCAACCTTATGCTCATTGTATTTTGAATTGATTTCCCATGGAGAACCCAACTCTGATTGCAATGACTTCTCTGCGTTTTTTTTTATTGATTTATTATAAAGAAAAAATGTGTTTTTATGTGGGACAATGAATTAACCCAGAGTTTACACAAGCCTCTCACTCGTTTTTTTTACCCAGCCTTACACTGCATTCACTCCACAATTTTTGGGGCGATTTACCCATCTTTCACATACCATTTCCCATAATGATTATTGTTAGACAACTATCTGTGATAGAAAACGATTTTATAGTTTTTTCAATCATTAGACTGGTTAATGTACAACAAATTTATACATTTGAATGACAACGAGTTTATACAATGGAATGACAATGAATTTATAGTTGCTTTATGATTGTGTAATGGTTGCGTTGGTGACTGTGCAATGTTGCGTTTGGGATTGTGCAATAGATTTGTTTTTGTGACTATGTAATTGATTGGTTTGTAACTGTTGTGTTGTATCTTGTGTATGACAACGATTTTGAATATCATAATTTACACAACGTTATCATATTTACACAACGATATTTATGGATCATAGTTATACATTGATTGTTATGGATAGTTATACATTGATAGTTATTGTTATTGTTATTTACACAGTAAATTTTATTCACACCATAAAGGTTATCCACACAACAATATTTATTCACACCGTAAATATTATTCCAACAACGATGTATTTCACAGTAAATTTCATCCATGTTGTTAATTACCCAACGATATTTATGGATCATATGGATTCTATTGTTGTTTTACACAACGATATTTATTATCAAATAGTTATGGTTGTTCACATAGAGAATCTATACATTCACTATACAACGAATATATATCTATATATTACACGGTGAATCTATATCTATATATTACACAACGAATGTATATATTACATAGCGATATATATTTACACAACAAATTTAATATTTATTGACAACGTTTTACATGTTAATGAAAACATTTTGAATATCATAATTAAACTCAATGATATATAGAAAACAATATACATGACAACATTATCATATATATCGTAGACAACATATCAATTTTGTTAGAAAACATATCAACGCTAGACAACATATATAATTTGAAGCATATAATTACTAGACAAAAACAAAAGATTCCTCTTTGGCTATCAATACAGTTCTCATAAGAATCTCCTTTTACTTTAAACAACAAGATAAATAGACGTGCATGATTAATCTGGTTATAATGGATTCATCCTTAGGAAAATACTTGTCTAATTTTTGGAATTGGAAAATAGTTACCATGAACTATTTGTTTTAATTATAATTATTTTTAATATGTACAGATTGATGTAGTCAAGGCGTCATCTTTGAATAACTAGTACATAATAGAGAATGTACTACTTACTATGCGAACATGGTGTAATTCATCATTATATTCCTCATTACACTAGTATTAGTATTGATTATGTTAAGTGCATATACTAGTTCTGTTTTTCAATG
>SNQJ01S0123911.1:37970-56286 GCA_010110895.2 Picea sitchensis
GAACAGAGAAATAACCTTCTAGCAGAGTTAACCATTTTTCTAGGGCTTCTTCATCTATCTATCCTTCAAATACACGAATATCAAAATTAACTTGTACCTTGAAAGGAGAGGTTCCTCCAAAGTGGTCTCTTGATGAATATGCGCCTGCTGTTATTGGTAGACGTTGAAGGATGTGGGAAAAATTCTCCATCATTTTGTTCCTCTGTCGTGTCAGATCTTTCTCAAGCAACATATTGATAGGATCGTCTGCTCTGTCGTTTTTCTTTTCTTTCGCCATTGAGGGTTTCTTGGGTCTGTGAGAGCCATTGTCTTCAAGAGAGACAAGCTCGAGACCCAACTTGTTATACTCGGACCTCGTTGGGGACATGCACTGAAAAAACAATCAAGAGCAACCTGCTCTGATACCACTGATCTGGATTATTTTCGGCACAAAATGAGATCGGAGATATAATAAAGAAATGCAAAGAGATATCACAAATATTCAATAATATAAAAAAAATGTATCAGAGATGCAACCATAAACAAAGATATGCAGTAATACATGATTTCTATTAATGAAAGAAATATACAGGGACTGTAAAAATACAGAGTGAAAGGCTCGCTAGAATGGTGGCAGCTTACCTCTGAGAAGAGATGTGACGGCTACTCGCATTCACAAGAAGATGCTTACAATGAGGCTCTGAAGGAATTTTTACAATAAACAGGAATGCCAAAAACCCTAGACATCCAAAAACCTAACCCTAGGAGATGAAGCACCAAAAGTTATGTGGGGCCTGTTTGGGTAAGTTAGTACATCAACTTCCTGGGGTCGTAACTTTTGCATACAATCTTCGTTTTAGGCGTTTGATAGCTTGTTGGAAATGTATCATCAAGGAGATTCATTTTGGGGGCTCAATCATGCCTTTAGATATTATTGAGAACCTCGATCTTGAAAAACCTTCATTTAGGCCCTCAAAATGGCCCCGAAAGTTAAAACCTGCTAAAAATAGTAAATTGCCAAAATTGCGAGAAAACTATATTGAGCCAGACGGAAAAGGTGGGTGGCCACCGATATCCAACTAGATCATTGCAGCTATGGAAGAGAATGCACAAGGGATTTAAGATTTATTTTATCCTTTCATTAAACAAAAAGGGAGTAGAGGAAGGTCTAGAACACCTTCCGGTGGTGAGAGAGTTTGTGGACATCTTCCCTGAGGAGTTACCTAGGATGTCGCTGGAGAGGGAGTTGGAATTTACCATAGACCTAAAATTGGGGACTGAACCAATAACAAGAATTCCTTATCAGATGTCGACACTAGAGTTACAAGAGTTGAAAATGCAACTAAACGAGTTGATGGAACTATAACTTATACATCCAAGTGTTTCACCATGGGGTGCACCTGTTATTTTCATATGAAAGAAGGATGGGTTGTGGAGACTCTTCATTGAGTACCGTCAATTGAACAAGGAAACAATCAAGAATCGATATCTATTGCCATGGATTGATGATTTGTTTGATCAGATGAAGGGTGCGATGGTGTTTTCAAATATTGACTTCAGATCAAGTATCACCAGTTATGGTTCAAGGAGGATGACATCCCTAAGACTGTATTTAAGACGAGGTTTGGATATTATGATTTTATTGTTTTTTCCGTTTGAACAAATGAACGTCCCAGGGGTATTTATGAGTTTGATGACTGGGGTGTTCCACGAATACTTGGACAGGTTTGTCCAAGTATTCATTGAGAATATTTTGATTACTCTCAGATGATGGAGGACGATGACGAGCACTTGCGCTTGGTACTACAGTGTCTACAAGAGAACAAATTGTATGGGAAGTTTTCCAAATGCTCATTTTATCAATCGAAGATTCATTACTTAGGGAATGTCATCTCCAACGAAGGTATCATCGTGGATCCAACAAAGGTCGAGGCTATTATGGAATGGCCTACACCGACAAATTTCCCCGAAGTGAGTAGCTTCATTATTTTAGTGGGATATTATCGATGGTTCATCAAGGGTGTTTCGAAGATATAAAATTTGATCACGGAATTGCAGAAGAAGAAAAAGAAGTTTGTTTGGATCGAGAAATGCGCAAAAGAATTTCGAATTCTCAAGGAGTTGTTGACACCAACATCGTTACTAAAGTTCCATGACATGGACACAGGATTCTTGGTATGCATTGAGACATCCAAGGAAGGCTTAGGAGGAGTCTTGATGCAAGACGGTCGAGTGATCATTTACATCTCGAGAAAGTTAAGAAGGCATGAGGAGAACTATGTGATGCATGATTTGGAGTTGTTGGTCATTGTTCATGCCTTGAGAGTTTGGAGACATTACCTGATTGGATGAAAATTTGAACTAAAAATGGACCACAGTGGACTACAACACAACTTTACGCAAAGAAACTTGAAAGTGCGACAACAATGTTTGTTGAAACTACTCAGAGAGTATGATATTTAGATTACTTACATAAAAGGAACAGTGAAAAGAGTGGCAGATGTGTTGAGTCGGATATCATGGATATTTTTGGTGAGGCCTCTTTAGATGAAACTACGTGAAAATATTCTAACTTTATAGCACGACGATGACTGGTGCAAGGAGACCAAGGATTTTATCGGACAAAACACAATGATGGTACCAAGATTTGAAGGATTTATGTTGGACAATGATGGATTATTGATATTTAAAAGTTGAATTTATGTCCCTCCCAACGACGAGTTGAGGAGTTTGATCCTAAATGAGGATTGTAGAGTAGTGTACATGGCTCATCCTGGAGTCACAAAGATGAGGGAAGACCTTAAAACCTTATTCTTCTGGAAGGGAATGAAGTCAGACATAGTCAACTACGTGGCCAGATGCTCAGAATGTTAGTAGGTGAAGGTTGAACATAGACATCCAACAGGATTATTGCAGCCACATGCTATTGCAGAATCGAAATGGGAGGTCATTTCGATGGATTTCATTGTGTATTTCCATTGACGGCAAGGAGACACGAATCGATTTTTGTGGTAGTTGACACTCTGACGAAGAGTGATCATTTTATTCATGTGCATAGAACTTATTAGGAACCTGACATAGTTAGAGTTTTCATCAATGAGATTGTGAGGTTGCATGGCGTGCATAAGAGGATTATATCCAATCGAGTATCGATGTTTACTGGATGATTTTGGACTAGTTTCCAAGAGGCATTAGGAACCCAACTTAAATTTAGTATTGTGTAACACCCAGAGACGGACGGGAAGACTAAACGAAAAAACCAAATCTTGGAGGATATGTTGCACAGGTACGTTATGGACCAATAGAGCAATGAGAATAATTCTTTCCATTGGTACACTTTGTGTATAAAAACAGTGATCAAAGCACCATTAATATGGAGCATTTCAATTTTCATTATGAATGAATGTGTTTGACGCCTTTGAGTTGGGATCGACTTGAGGATAGGATCCTGGTGTGACTGGAAGCGATCCAAGAAATCGAATATCAAATGAAAACTATAAGACAAAGGATCAAGGAAGCCCAGGATCGACAAAATATTTGTGTCGATGGGCATCATGTCGATCGTAGTTATTAAGTTGGCGATCGAGTCTTCTTGTGGGTGAAACAACATAAGATTTCGATCAAGTTGGGAAAGGTTGATGAACTCTCTCCTAGGTTTGTGGGATCTTGTGAGATTGTGGAAAAGAGATGGCCCGTGGCCTATTGACTAGCCTTGCCTAATTATTTGAGGAGTCCAATAATTATTTGAGTGTGTAGGACTTTGGACATTGAGGATGCAGAGGGATCAATGAAACCCCTTAGACTTTGGATCCAGTAAGGGAGTGGACTGTTGGGATTGAATGTTGTTGATATGACATATGTGCATATGATTAGATGTTATGATGATTGATTATTATTGCTGACATGATTCATTGATGGATGTAGGCCGATGATAGATTGCCGACCAGACTCACATGTGGAGTAAAGGGGTCACACACGACAACCAGATACTTTGAAGGAGAGTTGTGGCAGCAGCCCTACCACAACCTACTAGCACTCCCTTCGTGGCTCGAACTGTAGGTTAACAATTACGTAGTTCGAGAAGACCCACGATGTCGTGAGGGAAGACTGTGACAGTCATTCACGATGATTATAAGGGGTGCGCAATAAGGCAGGGGCCTTATTCCTCAGAGGCCCTTAGTCTCTTACAAAATCACCTGGAGGAGTATTGACTCCAAGGGTTTGACGTCTACAAAATTCAGTCAAGAAGCGAGTGACACCCTTGGAGCACATAGTGCGTATTGAAGGGAACGCCGCGTAAATAAAATGGAAATAAGAGAGTGGAACCCTTGCATCACGTAGTGCATCTTGAACGACACTTCATGCAAATAAAATGAAAAGAAGCGAGTGACACCCTTGGAGCACGTAGTGCATCTTGAAGGGCACATCGTGAAAATAAAACAAAAATAAGAGAGTGGCACCCTTGGAGCATGTAGTGCGTCTTGAAGGGAATGTCACACAATGAAAATGGAAAGAGGAAAGTGGCACCATTGGAACATGTAGTGCATCCTGAAGGACACATCGTGATTTCAACTGGTAAGGAATAAACCTAGTCGACCTTAAAATGAATGATGTGTAAAGTAAAGTTAAAAGCAATTGTTCCCTTAAAAATGTCGCCCAACCTAGTGAATTTAAAACCTAGGTCTAAGTAGAACCTCTGAAAAAAAATAATTAGACATATAACAAGAAGGGGGTAAAGAAATTCAAACTTTAATTATTAAAGTAAAAAAATATAATGAAGGATTAAATTTATAAAATGGGGTAATGGTTGCTTTTATCTACATTTGCTAAATTAATTTTTAGTTAAAAAAAAATAGGGTAATGGTTATTTTATCTACACTTGCTTAATTTATTTTTATTTAAATAGGAAAAGGGGGGAAACTTAAAAGAAAAAGGAAACTTAAGGAAAAAGGGAAACTTAAAGAAAAGGGAAGACTTAAAGAAAAAACAGAATGTCTAATTTAATAAGGAATCTAGCCTTTGGGACTTTCTATTTATGAACTCAACTAGTAATTAATTAAGACGTAATTTATTTAATAATTGTAAGTGAATTTTGGGGACACCGAGGAGCATTTTTAGGAATTCTCTTGGTGGGTGAGGGAAATAGGAATATTTAATTAATTAATAAAATTGTTTTTCTGGTACAACTAGGGGTTCGGGCGACATGTGTACATGGGAGGTTTTTCGAAATTAATTAAATGAAAAAGGAATTTAATGAGAATTTGGGAAACTAATTACTTGAAAACTGTATTAAAAGGATGGAGGAGGAGGAGGAGAATGGATCTCATATTTTTTCGTAACGTTACACTGCTAAAATTTTGTCTTGACTAAACTTTTTCTTGTGGGAGTTAGGATACCCAACTCGAGTAACGAGTTGTAGCTCGACCTTGTGAGGCGATCTAGGTGCTAGCATTTTGTTTTATCATGTGTGTGGACCCTTTAGGGCTCGGGGGGTTCAAGGGGAAGAAGAGTACCCCTAACGTATGCTGGGAGGTACCAGTGAGGTCACATCGGTTGGCAAGCGAGAGCTGGACGAAGCGCACGTAGGACAACGACTTCGGAAGTTTCACTTTTGGATATGGTACACATGTGTATATTTGTATTGAATGATATTTTAAATATTGTTCGTTCGCCTTCAGTAATGTACTTCTATTGTGTTAAATTTTATGCTTAATCAACATAACACTATCCAGAGATTTGATTTTTATCTTTCCGCAAATCGTCTTCATGAGCTCAACATTTTATGATCAAAGAAATTAAGGTCATCCCAACCTAATGCTCGTTGTATTTTGACTTGATTTCCCATGGATAACCCAACTTTGATTGAAATGAATTCTCTATTTTTGTTTTTATTGATTTATTACGAAGAAAATTGTGTTTTTATCTTTTGTCCCTTATCCTTAAGTTATTAGTTTGTGCCTGAGTAGATAGTCAGGAGCCCAATTGACTGTCTCCACTCCAGTGTTTAAGACTAAGATTTAAATGCCCCGCTTTCCTGTGCATGGATAATAAGTGAAGGATAAATTTATCCCATCTATCTATCCCTTACTTATCTCTACGTTTTTCTCTTATGATTAATCTCTAATCCTTGTGCCTTCTTGTGAATGAGTATCTTTGGGTTTCTAATTGATTCATTGTTGAATGATTAGTCCTTGAGCCTTATTGTGAACAAGTGTCTTTGTGTTTTTTATTGATTCATAGCAGAATGATTAATCCGTGTGTTTCTGTGAATGAGCATCTCTACGTTTGATTGATTCGTCTCTGAATGATTAACCTCCG
Source organism: Picea sitchensis (assembly GCA_010110895.2). NCBI lineage: Eukaryota > Viridiplantae > Streptophyta > Pinopsida > Pinales > Pinaceae > Picea > Picea sitchensis. The sequence goes on from SNQJ01S0123911.1 coordinate 44,268, forward strand.
GTCTCTGCATTTTCTTTTATACAAATATCTGCATCCTCCACAAAATTTTACTCTGTGGTTATTTTTACAGACAACGTTCACATCACATTTTTATTGGAGTTTTACACAACCCCTTCACCCAATTTTTACACAACATTCTGGTATGGATTTCTATGGATTAGTTATGGATTTTATTGTTCCTTAGTTATGGATCTTATTGTAATTTACATAGTTATTTAGTTGGGCAGAGATCGATTCTTGTAGATTTTTAATTTCACTTTTAAATGTGTTTACACGGAGCCTTCTCTGGGCAGAGATTTATTTGTGTAAAGTTTCAAATTTTTCCCTTTTAAATATAATGAACCAGTGAATTTGATTGACATAGATTTATTTCTGGATGATTTTGCTTGGCGTTGGACAACGAATTCACCTAGAGTTTACAAAGCCCTCTCACCCGTTTTTTTTACTCATCCTTACACCGCATTCACTGCATGATTTTTAGGGTGATTTACCCATCTTTCACATAATGTTTCCCATAATGATTAGTGTTAGACAATTATCTATGATAGACAATTATTTTATATTTTTATCAATCATTAGATTGGTTAATTTACAACTAATTTATACATTTGAATGACAACTAGTTTATAGAATGGAATGCCATCGAATTTATAGTTGTGTTATGACTGTGTAATGGTTTCATTGGTGACTACACAATGTGTAATAGCTGCATTTTTGTGATTGTGTAATTGATTGGTTTGTAATTTTTGCGTTGTATGGCGTGTATGACAATGATTTTGAATATCATAATTTACACAATGTTATCATAGTTACATAGTGATATGTATGGATCATAGCTATACATTAATAGTTATACAGGGTTATACATTGATAGTTGTACATAGATATTTATAGTTATTGTTGTTTACACAGTAAATGCTATCCACACAATAAAGGTTATCCACACAACGATATTTATTCACACTGTAAATGTTATTCCCACAACGATGTATTTCACAGTAAATTTCATCCATGTTGTGAATTACACAATGATATTTATGGATCATATGGACCCTATTGTTGTTTTACACAATGATATTTATTATCAAATAGTTATGGTTGTTTACACAATGAATCTATACATTCGCTATACAGTGAATCTATATCTATATATTACACGGTGAATCTATACATTCTCTATACAGTGAATCTATATCTATATATTACACGGTGAATCTATATATTATACCACAAATCTATATCTATATATTACACAGTGAATGTATATATTACACAACAATATATATTTACACATCAAATTTAATATTTATTGATAGCATTTTACATGTTAATGATAGCATTTTGAATATCATAATTAAACTCAATGATATATAGATAGTAATACACATGACAACATTATCATATATATCATAGACAACATATCAATTTTGTTAGACAACGTATCAATGCTAGACAACATATATAGTTAGCAACATATAATTACTAGACAAAAACAAAAGATTCCTCTTTGGCTAACAATACAGTTCTTATAAGAATCTATTTTTAATTTAATCAACAAGCTAAATAGACGTGCAACATTAGTCTGGTTATAATGGATTCATCCTTAGGAAAATACTTGTCTAATTTTTGGAATTGGAAAATAGTTACCATGAACTATTTGTTTTGATTATAATTATTTTTAATATGTACAGATTGAGGTAGTCAAGGTGTCACCTTGAAATAAATAGTACATAATAGAGAATATACTTCTTACTATGCGAACATGGTGTAATTCATCATTGCGTTCCTCATTACACTAGTATTAGTATGGATTATATTAAGGGCATATACTAATTCTCTTTTTCAATGCAAACAAAAAAACTAAGTAGTTATCCCATAAATGGTAAAGAAGGATCAACTTAAAGAATGCATGACTTATGTGGATTTAGGAATTTAATTCAATATATGATTGTTAGTAGTCAGATTTCCTTTGCCTCTTATTGACTTGTCGATTGTGTGCTTGGGTTTAGTCTTTATGTATTTGACAGTTAATTCAGTCTCCTAGCACGTTAGATTTTTCCCTGGGTTATTGGTCTAGATATGTTATGTTTCTCCTTGGTCACTGTCTCTCCTATGGACTTGTGCTGATGTGATTCTTGATGAAGGGATCATTGCATGCCCCGACGGATAGATGTGAATGATAACCTGGCCAGAATCTTTTGCTTCCCAATGTGGGTGTATTGTTCATTGTAATTGATGTTGGTACTTGGTTTTCAATTCCTTAATGTGTTTGGTTGTGTGTCGTAGAGGTTCCTAGTTACTGGTCCTCGAAAAAGTTGTTTCAGGTTTGTTGATGTTGACCTTTAACTTGTAGGCATTGTCTTGCTTGTGTCGGGTGGGTAGTCATTTTTATCTGTCTTTTGATTATCACATGTTTCGTCTAGTTGCATTATGTTCTAGTATGTTGGGTCATTGTTGTATGTTTCCTGAATACGTAAGTTGTGTTCATCATCGAATTGTGTTGATTAATTGTTGTTGTTGATTTCCTTCCTACTTATAAAATAAATAAAAAATAAAATAAAATAAATTGCACTTGCTTCGTGTCACATGTACTTGTAATAGTGTGGGGTTGTTACACATACACATAGACTCATCAAGTTTTTCAATATATTTTCTTTCTTATTGAATCCAAGAAAATTCCTCCTTGTTTAATAACGATGTTAGAGGTGCTTCTAATTCTTTACAAACTTGTGGTAATCTCCCATCGATCCTAAGAATCCTTTAAGATTCTTCAAGGTTTTTCGAATTGGCCATGCCATGATAGATTCAATTTTGTTAGGGAAAACCTTAATACCTTCATGGGATACAATATGACCCAAATATTTCACTTCTTTAACCCCAAATTCACAGTTGGAAGGATTAACATATAGTTGTTACTTTTCCAATAGTTTTACTTATTGGATTACTGAGAGGGCGGGGGGGGGGTGTGAATAAGTAATAGATCAATTTAATCCTTTTTCACCATAAAATGCAAGTGTTATATCAATGTAGCATTATCATCCAACATTTGTATAGTAAATAAAAAATGAACAAATGAGAAATCATACACATACACAATACACTAGTGTTTTTACGTGGAAACCCAAAGCTGGAGAAAACCACATAATGCTTTTTCTTATATGTATTTAAGAATTACATTCATTGGAAGAACCAACTTCCTTTTCTTTCTAGCTGCAACTGGAAGGAGGCTCCAACCCCCTAGTTTCTAAGGCTACAACCTGAGGGAAGCTCCAACTCCCCAATTCTCTAGCTACAACCAGAAGGAGACTATAACCCCCTATGTTCTCCGACTACAACCACCTGTCCTTGCCCCGTCCAATCGCCCTGTCGTAGAAGTAGAATGATGGAACCACTGTCACACTGTCACAGTGAGATATATTGTTGTAAACATGTACCAATCAACCTGCACCAAACAACTTGTAACAACCTATACAATAAACAAGTGCATCAACCATGCACCAACCTGTGCCTCAAACTGTACCATCAACAAGTGCATCAACCATGCACCAAAATTGTACAAATAACCTTCCAAAACAACCTGTCCAAACAACCTATCATAAAAACCTATCTCATCAATCTTATCAACCAAATAATATCTACTCGCTAAGATCAATCACAAAAACAACTCTCAACAATGTGCATCACAACAACTCATAATCATCACCAATATTAATATGTGCTTCCAATAATATACCAAGACAAGTATGTTACATCATCTGTAAACCATGTGTCAACAATACTACTAACAAGTGCCTCCAACCATGTACCAAGTATGTACCAATCATGCATCAAATACACATAAACTACGAATCATCAAGATGTACCAACATCATCAACTATACACTTAATGTATGTGCCAACTCATCAACTACTTGTCTCAACCATGTACCCAACTTGTACGTAAACCAAAATCCCTCATCAATTTCATAATCCAAATCTGATTTCTATATCTATAATAGACCTGGTGTATATGAACAGATACCTGCAAACCTTCATTAACTATAACAATAAGAGACTAGCATTTTCATCAAAATTTTCTTTAGTCTCACATGACTAATTTGGGATTAGTCAACAACTCTAACTTGAAATAATCATAACTATGTACCTATAATGATCAAATATATAAAACTAGTACATAATGTTCTTCATTGTATTTTATGAAATTCCTCTAGGTTTCACTACCTGGAACCTCTCAGAAAAGGATTTATAGAAAAAATGACACACCTTGTTGAATTCTGGCTTATTCTAGAGAGAACTTGTAGAGATTTCCCTGCATGTAATGTTTGTTGTATGGATATGAAAATGGTACACCGAATACTACAGACTGTACTCTAACCAATACATTTCTTCTTACTGAATTTGTATCTGTTATGAAGAAGTTATGATGTTTTTACCCGAAACACTTGTTTTAGACTAGTTTCAAGACTAGCCACAAACCCTATTTTTCACAGAGTGTAACTCCAAAAATACAATGACCCACAAGATGAAATTTGTATCAAAACTACTTGGATATGTTTCCTGAAAATCCTCCATATTTCATGGTTTGAATCATTCTAGAAACAAAGTTATTGCAAAAATGGTGAGAGGACCTATAAATAACACACCTTAGAAAGCATCATCAAAAGAATTTATCCCCCCTTGCATTTCATCCTTCTTTACTTCACCTTCCCTCTGAAATTCACCTTAGATACGCTTTGGATACCTCATTCACTTGTAGATATTCAATATGATAAATTTTTATTAAATGAGATACCCTTTCCTCTTATTTATACTTTTATGTAGTTTTGTCAAGGGGTTACCTTCTAGCCATCTTAAACCACTTTCTTTATTTTAGGGCTAACCCACTTTTAACAACTTGTCCACTTAGAAATTTCTCCATTAACTTTATTATTTAAATACTTTATTTTGTATCCACTTTGACTTATAGTACACTCATCACTTCACTTTATTATTTAAATAATTTCTTCTTTACAACCACTTTGACTACTTTGACCTTTTGGGGCTTCTAGAAGACTCATGAGGATTCTCCAACTTCACCTGGACACAACTCTCTAACCATGAGAAGTTATGTGACGTTCCACATACCACCGAAAATTTCATGACATGTACTATCCATATAGAATAGTATTACCTTCAAATGTATTAAAACTGATACCATTATACATCAAACAAACTTGGGTCCATTAACCAAACCTTTGTGCTACCATAATTTGCTACCAGACTTTCTTCAAGGATTGACATCAATGACAACCAACCCAAATAATAAACAATATCCCCCTTTTACATTGATGGAAACACTCTGATGCAATACTGAATTCATATCACTCATGCTCCCCATGTGACCATCACTCCCCTTGGAACCATGACTCTGTGCTCTTTCTCCAAGCATTTATATCCCGCATCTAATAAATATCTCCCCCTTTGTCATCAATGGAGAATGTATCTTTCCATCCAAGTTTCCTCCCCCTAAATGAACTGTCCTTGGGGATACTCCCCTTGACTGAACTCTTCCTGAAACTGATCCCCCAACCTGAACATTCCTATTTATGGTGATTCCTCATGTAAATCTAAGACATATAAGATAATCATTAAAAATAATTCATTTTGGAGTGTAAATTACTCTGGGTCTATGGCGAAGATACTCAAAGTATTCCCTTGGAAGCGGTTTTGTAAATATGTCTTCCACTTATTCTTTGGTGCCCACATATTTAACTATGATGTTCTTCTCTGCAACCTGTTCCCGTAGAAAGTGATACTTTATTGGAATGTTCTTCATCTTGGAGTGCATCACCGGGTTCTTTAAGATAGTGATGGTTCTTGTATTATCACAATATATTGGAATGGTCTGATCATACTCAACCTGTATATATGTCAAAGTTTTTTTCATCCATAGAACTTGAGTACAACATCTTGCTGCTGCAATATACTCTTCTTTGGTTATAAAAAAAGATATTGATGATTGTTTCTTTCTTAGACAATATACTAAACACTCACCCAAGTATAATGTTGCTCCATTGATGCTTTTTCAGCCATCAATGCAACCTTCCCAATCTCCATTTATGTAGGCAATAAGTGATATATCCTTTCCTTTTGGATACCATAATCCAAACTCTGATGTTCCTTTCATATATCTGAAAATCCTCTTCACTGCTAATACATGTGATTCCTTTCGTATTGCTTGAAATTGTGGCACATGTTCAATTTCCTGCATTACATCTGGTTTGGATGTTGACACATATAGTAAGATACCAATCATTGACACATATTGCCTCTAGTCTTTAGACTTTGAATGATCATATTTTCTCAACTTGCAACTGGTTTTCATAGGAGTGGTAACTGGTTTCCAATATTCCATTCCAAACCTCTTTATCATTTCTCTGATATACTGGGTTTGAGAAATAAATTTTTCTTTGTTTCTTTGACGTATCTGAAGACCCGGAAAGAAGGATAGTTCTCCAAGTAATGACATTTCAAATTTATTATTCATATCCTTTGCAAATTTATGTCTTAATATGTCATCATTACTTCAAAAAATAATATCATTAACATAAAATTCTATTAATAAAATACTATCTTGAGTTACCTTGATGTAGAGATTGTTGTCTGCACTTACTTTTCTCAATCCTTCCTATTGTACATATTTATCTAGTCTAGAGTACCATGCTCTAGGAGTCTATTTTAGACCATACAAGGCCTTCTTCAATTTGTACACGTAATCTGTGTTCTATGAAAACTGAAATCCTTCTAGTTTCTCAATGTAGACTTCTTCTTTAAGTTCCCTGTTCAGGAAGGTTTATTTCACATCCATCTACTACACTTTAATATTCTTGGAGTATGCATAAGTTAAGAGAAATTGGATTGCTTCCATTCTGGTAAATTGAGAAAATGTCTCTTCAAATTTGATTCCTTCAACCTTTGTGTATCCTTTACATACCAATATAGCTTTGTTCCCTGTAACATGTCCATCTTCATTCAATTTATTTCTAAAACCCCACTTTGTATCAATCACATTCTTATTATTTGGTATTGGAACCAATTCCCAAGTGTCATTCTTTTCTATTTGATTCAATTCTTCATTCATGGCCTTATTCAAGAATTCATCCTCGATGGCCTTTTCCAAACTGTTTGGTTCAATCGTAGATAAGATTGCTACGTCATTTTTTCTGGTGAATGGATTCTTCTTCTAGTCTCAACTCCTGCATCCTTGTTTTCAATAATTTGATCTGGAGGATGATTCTTTTGTACTCATTTGCTAGGTATATTTGGTGGCACTTGTTGAACTTTCTCTTCCACTTCTGTCTGATCTTCTTTATGTTCCTCTTCTACTTATTCTTCATCTTTTTCTTCTTTTTCGTAAAGTTGTTCCACTAATTCATTTTCTTCTTCTTTTAATTTTCATCCACCTATTTCATCAATTGTTACATTGATGTTTTCCACAACTTTAACATAATATTGTAGAACGTGTATGTTTTCCTTGTACTTGAGTGACCAATAAGTACTCATTTTTTTACACTAGAGTCAAACTTTCCCATTCTGCAATCTTCTCTTTTGATGTAGCATTTTCTCCAAATACTCTGAAGTGCTTCACATTTACTGTTCTTCCTTTCCATATCTTGTAGGGAGTTTTTTCATTGTTGTTTATGATCATTACTCTGTTTTGAATATGAATTTGTTGTATGCATTGTATGTGTCCAAAAAAAAATATCTGTCAATTCTGAATCCATTAGCATTGTTCGAGCCATTTCCTGTGTAATTATCATCCATTATGATAATGATCCTTTATCTCTGAACCACTCTTTGAACCAATATATGAATCCATGCTCTCGCCCACTATCATGTATCTATCCAAACCTGCTAAGTGTTCTTATGAATCCATCTCTATCCATATTTCTATAATGTTGACCCATTTATCACTATACTATCATGAAGTCTTTACTACTACAACTGATTAATCTATCAAATTGTATTTATGCTAACTGATTGATCTAGATCTATCTACTCAAACTCTACAATCTTCTCAAAGGATGGTTCTTTGGTCTGTCATAACTATTGCATACAATTTCCATGTCTAATATTCATATTACCTAGGAGTCTCTAAGTCAGATGGCTCAGAACAAGTTCTTCTCTGATCTGTATTCATCATCACCTTCATTGGTATATTCATCATCTCTCTGAGATTTGACTTCTTTATTTTTGTCTATGGATTTATCTTTCACTACAATGCTTGAAAGTACAATCTCTTGAATCTGTTCCTTATGTACCTATCCTTATTTTCTTGCAGTTATTTTCCAAACCTTTCTGTATCTGACGTCTTTATTTTTCCTTGTAGAATTTTCCTCATCTCGTTTTATTTCAAATCTTGCGTTCTATAGGACCTACTCTTTTTTCACCCATTCCTCATTTTTTCTTATCCATATTTTGTTATATTTGATAGCAGTGTTCTCTTTCATGGAAGTATCGATCGTGCTTCTACAATCATTAGCTATGTTTCCATAGTTATGAAATTTGTAACACTCAATGTTACGTGGAGCCACATAGGCATTTATTGATTGAACATTTCTTTTATAATCCCTTCAACCTGCAACCTTATGTCCAAAATTAGTACAATAAAAAAAATGTCCATAAAATAAATTTGCATACCTGGGAGTGAATGATCTTCCTTATGGTGCAGTCCTTCTGAATTTCTACCTTGACTGATCATGATCATGATTGAAGATTTTTTCTGGCTTGAACATGGATGGTCTTATTACATATGTATCTTCAATAGTTTTTCTAGATTTTGGCTGACCATGATTCCTTCCTTTGAGTACTTCTGCATAACTCTTTCTATTTTCTTCATTCTTCTTTTCAAGCAATGTAGGGTGCTTCTCTTCATTCTCTATAACTGATGTCGATGTTTTTGTATCTTCAACGTTCTTCTTGAGCTTGACGATTTTAATTCTCAATGTGAAAACTTATTCTTCATGCTTCTCAGCCTCTTCTTCTTTCTTCATTAACTGAGACTTCGTGACTTCTTTTGTTCTTTTCGCTTCTTCAAGCTGAATTTTTAATGTGATTATTTCTTCTTGAAGTCCTTTCTCTTTTTGACCAAACTATACCTCAATTTGGTTTAGATCGTTAGTTATTTCCTTAATATTATTTGTCAATAACTTATCTCTCATTTCTGCTTCTTCCTTCTATGTTTCTAAGTTGGCTTCCAAATACTTCTTTTGATATTCAAGATTTTCTTCGATCTTCCTGGCTTCTTCTAGCCAAGTTCTTAATTTCTCGATGACCTATTGGGATTCTTAAAAAATGTGAACACTTTCTTTTGTTTCATCAATTCTTTCTTGAGTGACTTGTTTTCTCCTCTTTCTTTTCTTAGTTCATCTAAAGAACTAATCAATTTTGCTTCATAATTGTCTTCTTTTTCAATTAGTTTTAATGTCTCTTTTCCTTCATGACATTCTATTTCAAGATGTCCATGTTTTTCACAATCAAATCAACACAATATACCTTCGTTGATTATGCACTCTTCATCTTCTGAATTGGTTTTACATGGTGACCATATTTCTTCTTGATTTGTACCTACATATTCTTTGAAATTTTTTGAATCTCTGATGGGTGAAGAATATATGTCATGTAACGTATCCCAAAGTTCTTTGGATGATGAAAATATACCAACCTTTTCTCTTATCGCATTAGGTAATCCTTCCCAGATGAAATCCATTTCTATTTTGTTATTTTTCTCCAATTCCTTCTTGGCTGCATTCTTTTCCCTTTTTGAACTATCATGTCCTGTAATGACTGATAGGAAAATATAATTCCCATGTGCCTGTAAAAATGATTTTGTGCTTCTGCTCCATATTTCATACGTTAACCCATTCTTCCCATTAAACAATGGTACTCCATTCTCAAAATAATCTATGATCTCCTTAGAGTGGTTAGCTGGTTTCTGAAGGAACTTGCTCTGATATGAATTGTTGGATTACTGAGAGGGGGGATGAATCAATAATAGAGCAATTTAATCATTTTTAACCATAAAATGCATGTGTTATATCAATGTAGAATTATCATCTAATAGTTGCAGAGTAAATAAACAATGGAAATATGAGCAATCATACACATACACAATACACAAGTGTTTTTATGTAGAAACCCAAAGTGGGAGAAAACCAAGGAATTTTGTTTTTTATATGTCTTTAAGAATTACATTCATTGGAAGCACCAACTTCCTTTGTTTTCTAGCTAGAACTGTAAGGAGGCTCCAACCCCCTAGTTTCTTAGGCTACAACCTAAGGGAAGCTACAACTCCCCAATTCTGCGGCTACAACTAGAAGGAGGATACAACCCCCTATGTTCTTTTTCTACAACTAGAAGGTGGATACAACCACATATCCTTGCCCCGTCCAACCGCCTTGTCATAGAAGTAGAATGATGGAACCACTTTCACACTAACATTGTGATATATACTATTGTAAACCTATACCAATCAACCTGCACCAAATAACATGTAACAACTTGTTCCATAAACAAGTGCATCAACCATGCACCAACCTGTAATTCAACCTATACCATCAACGAGTGCATCAACCATGCACAAAACCTGTACAAATAACCTGTCACAACAAAATGTCCAAACAACCTATCACAACAACCTATATCATCCATATTATCCACCAAATCAGATCTTCTCACCAAGATCCATAAAAAGTACGACTCTCAACAATGTGCATCACAACAACTCATAATCATCACCAAGAACAATATGTGTTTTTAATAATATACCAAGACAAGTATGCTAAATAATCCATAAACCATGTTTCAACAATACTACTAAAAAGTGTTTCAAACCATGTACCATGTAACAATCATGCATCAAATACACATAAACTATGACTCATCAAGATGTACGAGCATTATCAACTATACACCTCATGTATGTTACAACTCATCAACTACTTGTCTCAACTATGTACGTCAACCAAAATCTCTCATCAATTTCATCATCCAAATCTGATTTGTAACTCTCTGATAGACCTGGTGTATATGATCGCATACCTGCAAACCTTCCTTAACTTTAACAACAAGAGACTAACATTTTCATCAAACTTTACTTCACATGACTAATTTTGGATTTGTCAACAACCCTAACTTGAAATAATCATAACTATGTACCTGTAATGAATAAATACATGAAAATAGTACACAATGTTCCGTAGTGTATTTTATGCAATTCCTCTAGGTTTCACTACTTGAAACCTCTCATAAAAGGAGTTATAAAAAAAATGGCATACCTTGTTGAATTTTGGTTGATTCTAGAGAGTGAAATTGTAGACCGTTCCCTGCACAAAATGTGTGTTTCAAGGATCTAAAAATGGTACAAAGAATAATACAGACTGTACTCTAACCAATACATTTGGTCTTACTAAATGTAGACCTGTTATGAAGAAATTATGGCATTTTTACCCGAAACATTTGTTTTTGACTAGTTTTAGGACTAACCACAAATGTTATTTTCCACGGAGTGTAATTCCAAAAATACAGTGCCCCACAATCTGAACTTTTTATCACATCTACTTGGATATGTTTCCTCAATGGTATCCATATTTCGTTGTTTGAATCATTCTAGAAACAAAGTTATTTCGAAAATGGTGAGATGACCTATAAATAACATACCTTAGAAAACATCATCAAAATAATTTATCCTCCCTTGAATTTCGGCCTTCTTTACCTCACCTTCCATTTGAGATTCTCCTAATATATCATTTGGTTACATAAATCACTTGTAGATATTCAATATGATCAAGTGTTATTAAATGAGAGACCCTTGCCTCTTATTTATACTTTTAGGTAGCTTCCTCAAGGGGTTACCTTCTAACCATCTTAAACCACTTTCCTTATTTTAGGGCTAACCCACTTCTAACCACTTGTCCACCTAGTAATTTCTCCATTAACTTTATTATTTAAATAATTTCTTTTGTGTCCACTTTGACTTATA
>SNQJ01S0123911.1:56296-71005 GCA_010110895.2 Picea sitchensis
CTTTGACTTATAGTACATGCATCACTTCACTTTATTATTTAAATAATTTCTTCTTTGCAACCACTTTGACTACTTTGACCTTTTGGGGCTTCTAGATGACGCATGAGGGTTCTCCAACTTCACATGGCCATAACTCTCTAACCATGAGGATTTATGCAACGTTACACATACCACCAGAAATGGCATGACATGTACTATCCATCTAGAATGTTCTTACCTTCAAATATATTAAAACTTGTACCAGTATACGTCAAACAATCTTGGGTCCATTACCCAAACCTTTGTGCTACCAGAATTCACTATTGGACTTTCTTCAATGGTTGACATCAATGACAACTAACCAAAATAATCAACATTAATACCATGTCAGCATGTCATACATGATCTTCCCAAGATTTAATGTAGATTAGTATATAATCCAAAACTTCTAACACAAATTTCTTGAGGAAGGATTTGAAAATAGAGTTCACCAAGATTTGAAATTTTGAAGGTGGATTACAAAGGCCAAATGGAATCAACAAAAAATAAAAATGACCTTCATGTGCTCTACAGTTTATTTTGGGGATGTCTTGTTGCCTCATTCTAATTTGATGATATCCAGAATGGAGATACAACTTAGTAAACAAATCTTCACCTTGAAATCGATCTTGTAATTCATTAATGAAAGGTTATATTTAATAGTCATTTTATTGAGCTATCTATAATATAGACACATATGCCATGAAACTTTACTTTTTTAAGCATAACCACTAGTGAAGAGAAATCACTTTGGCTAGGTTGAATAATATCATCCTTTAGAATTTCTTGAACCATATGCTCAATATCACTCATTTTTTCATATGGGTACCTGTAAGGAATAATATTTGTTCATACACTGCATCATTGGAAATTAATAGCATGGTCATCATCTTGAGGAAGTTGAAGAACCTTAGACGTATCTCTAAATTCCTTGGAATGATTGTCGATAAGCTTTTGAAGATTGATTCAAGTAGAGGGTCTATATGTTTGCGCATCCACTGACAATAACTGTGCACTTACACCATAGTTTACCTTTTTGAGTAATTTTCCTATTAGAGATTATCACTTCAGGTGGTGTCCCTTGGATACCTTTAAGTTTGTTTTTCTTTCCTTATGAGGAAAAAATTATAAAACATTTCCTAAAAATTATGACTCGTTTTATCCAATGATTATAACCATTGGACCCTTAATGCAACAATGACACCATGTATTTTGATTTCATTCATGGCACTGTCCAATATATACTCCCCAATAGTGAGATTAATAATATGGAACTTCATTGAACAATGTATGCTACTTCCATTCGTAACAATTAAATAATAATCTAATGGTTGATTTATAAAGTAATCTAGAAGTTTCACTAATTCGAAACTAATGAAGTTATGTGTAACATCCCTCTCTTGTGAGCATATGTTATCGACTTATTCTTTGAGGACACTTGCATGCAAGTGATCCAGTTATAGTACATGGTTATATATTTCACTTATGGATTTTTATGATGATGTTGATGGTTTTGATTTAATGTTAATTTATATATATGTAGTGACAGACGCTATTGATGAGTTTCCCTTGAGTGTGCAGGACACTTGATAGATTGTGGATGGATGGCATCAGTGGACCTACTAGGACTCTAGATTGAGTCAGGGAATGGATTGCATTGGTTTGAGTATTTCATTTATGCATATCTGACATATGATCGATTATATCATGATTATGTATATGAATCATTGATAGTGCTTCGTTGATGGATGTACGATGACGATTGCTTGCTAATCTGACTCACATAAGGAGTAAATGAACCATGCAAATAGACCATATATTGAGGGAGAGGTGTGGCAGATTCCCCGTCACAACCTACTAGAACTCTCATCGTGGCTTGAATTGTAGGTTAAAAATTACCTAGTTCGAGAGGTCCACGATGTTGTGAGGGCAGATTGAGACAATTGCTTACAAATATTTCTAAGGGATGCGCAATAAGGTAGGTTCCTTATTCCTTAGAATCCATTAGTCTCTCATAAGGTTGCTTGAATGGAGTGTTGACTCTAGGAGTTGGACAACTATAATAAACAGTTAAAAGGTGAGTGACACCCTTTGATGCATGGGAGTGCGTCTTGAAGGGCATGTCACGTGATTCAAAAGGAAAATTGAGTCAACAGATCTAGGTGGCCTAGAAAAAAATAAATTAATTTGGCATTGTCGGATTTAAATCAATCAATTAGTGATTAAATTATTAATTATAAATCCCTATAAGAGTCTAATCATTTTCAAATAAAATTTAATTAATCCTAAGTATAAGTTTTGTAAAGACGCTAAACTGAAATTAATAACTAAAACAAAAGGGGAATGAGGTAAATAATTTCAAGAATTAAGTAAATTGAAATAATCATAATGATTTTATTTAAGGCACATAGGTTTAAAAATTATTAAAAGGGAGGTTTTTAAATAAGAAATAAACATAGAGGAGAGAATGTGTATGCATAGAAAGGAATCTAAAGTATAGTTAACACTAGTGTAACTAAAGAAGAGTCATATTTTAACTCAACTTAGATTTAGTAAGGCGTCAATCAATAATTGGAAATAAAGGGAATAAAGAGACAACTATGAATGATTCAAGGAGCACTTTCAGGAAGGGTGAAGGAAATTTAATTTTATTAAAATAAAATGTGGATTTACTTGTGCAAATTGGGGAAAGGGTGATAAGTGTAAGGGGAGAATAAATCTAAATTATTTAAATTAAAAAGAGAATTAATTGTGCAAGTGGGGATGTGTTATGGGAAAATTCTATAAAACAAATGGGTGAGATGAGAAATGGATCATACTAGTAATGGGTAAATTTATGTTGTAGAATTTTTTACTGGTTTTACTTATGGGAGGTAAAGTATTTTTCTGGTTTTGTGTGTGTTGTCTCTTTGCGCCTTGGGGGGCTAAGGGGAAGAAGAGTACCCCTAGAGTTGGCTCGGAGGTATCGGTGAAGTCTCTCGATTAGCAAGCGAAGGAGGGCGTGGCGCAAAATTCTTCGAGTGAGAGGCTCATGTTCAACAATTTTGATCTTTGGTGTACAATAACTGATAATTGATTTGTTATTTAAATTATTAGTTTATAATTGAATTCAATTGAAGAATAAAACTTATTTTTGTGTATATATTCCAAATGGGATATTTTTGGGTTAATAGCATTAGATTTCATTTCAAAAAAAAAACTGTCGTAAGAATGTATTTGTCAATATGAAATCATTGAGCAATTTATGTATATCAAGGGATCTGTTGCGAACCAAACTCTCCTCTCCTTATCCATATGGTTTACCTGATCATTGGATCGGCATTGCAAGTTATTGTAATGTTCGTTGAATCATTGATGCATTGATTTTAGTGGGGTTTCAATACTTTAGGCAGTCATAGACGAAACGCTGGTATTGGTGGATGGATTTTCTGTTTTTATTTTACTTGATTAAAATCGCTTACGCTTTTGAGGTTTCGACCCCTTTATGGGTTAAGATCAAATTTAAGAAGACTCTTTCTTCATCCATGAAGAAGGATTCGATTTATTCTTAGAGCTTGCAGCGATGCTCGTCTCTAAAAAGGAGGATCCGCCACCCCCTTTTTGGAGGATTCGATACTTGGCCGGAGGACGGATCTCTCCCAAGTATTACTCAAGCTTTTCCATAAATTTTAAAGGAAATTTCTTGAGGTGAACAAATTCCAATGCAGTCTCTTGATCTGAACGAAATATGTACAAGACTTAGTCTAAATGTAAAATTTAGACTTCTCTCCAAATAGCAATTCATGAATTTCAACTCTTTGTTTTAATATCCTTAATTGCATTGCGAACAATCTTAAATTTCACTTGATTCCTTTAGCTTGGTTGAGAGATAAATCCTACATTTAAATATTGTACGAGTGTTGACAGTTGTAAATAACTTGGTTAAACGATTAACTTAACTTAATTCCAAAAAGTCATTTTATTATTTTATTCTTATCCTAGACATGCATAAATGTATTGTGTGGAATTATTACTTTAAACTTGTTTTCCTTAAAGTTAGTTGAGATGTGTTCTTACTTTTATTTGGCATAGGCATAACTTATGTGTAACTATGTTGAATAAGTTATATCTTAAACAATAATAGATTAAATTTGAAGAAGGGGTATTAATATTGAGATGTTTTCTTATTCTAATCTTGCATAAGTATAAATATTTGTAATTATGATCAGGAAGTTATATATTAAGCAATAATTAATAAATTGAAGGATAGTATTAATATTAACATGAAATACATAGGGTTTCTATTTTGAGTATATCAATGATATCGCTTGTGCATAGTGATATAGTAGTTACTGGCAAAGTAGAAGAAAGATTTAAACAAAAGAATTTACAACCATTTAGCCAGAACATATGTGCTTGTAGATATTATAAAATCGATGATTACTCTTGCGCCATGAAATTGCTGCAATGTATGATCGGTTATGATTTTGCTTAATGTTGCATCATGAAATATATATTGATGTATGATTGTTTTAGAATTTAGTTTACTCTGTGCCATTAAATAACGTTGAGGTATGATTGTTTTAGTAGTTAGAGTAATCTTGCGCCATGTAATGATGTAGTTGTATGATGGATAATCTAGAATGGAGCTATGAGTTGTGATTGTTTAATGAGAATTAGACACATCCTTGTTCCTCGGAACAATATCCATCCCTAAGACCTTAAGTGGTCAAAATCAATCGGATGAATATTGGGCTTGAGCATTGCTTATGTGTCGTGAAGGTCCTAACCACGCATGATAGGTTCGGCACGTAGTTATTTGTATTCGACAACATGGTTGATGATCATTTATTTTTTCTTCAGTTAATTGTGATGTGTTGAACTGTGTGACTAATATGTTTATGTGTGGATCATGTGTCACTGTGATTTATGATAATGCGTTGGCCTTGTGTCGTTATTGATTCGATGATGTGTCGCTTGTAATGCTATTAATTTATGCTGTGACAATTCAATTACCCTAATGCAAAAAAAGAACAAAATACCTATTATACATCATTGTTTGTTTTCGTAACGGAGGGGAAGTTACATATGGTATCAGAGTGGGTTCAACCCCATGACTTGGGATCATTAAGAATTCCTCTGTATGAAACACTAGATTAATAAATTATTGCTAATTGAAATTGAAATTTATCCATGTAGGTAATCATGGTTAGAGGACGCCATGAAGGTAGACAATGTAGTGCTAGGGGAAGAGGTGTGCCACCTCCAATAACATCCACGCCATAGGGTCTAACCCCCAAGGAGAATAACAAGTCATTCATAAGGAGAAAAATAGTGTGGGGGATGTGATTGGTCGGATGAGGTCCTTTTAGGAAATCTTAGAGGCCTTGATTAACCGACTAGATAGAGATGAGACTAGGGAGCCTTTACCCAATGAGGGTTCATAGCGTGCTCCAACTGGTACTGGTAGCATTCACATAGAGCTAGAGAAGGTGAAGTTTCCCATGTTCATGAGTATCACGAATGGCTCAGTCATTGAGGCATGGTTGGAGAACATGGTGATGTGCTTCGCACTTCACGAATACACCTCCAACATGAAAGTTTGCATGGAGGTATTTCAGCTGAATGAGAATGTTCTTCTATGGTCGAAGACGGTCCTACCTCAACTGAACATGGTCGTCGAAGACATGTCATGGGAATTGTTTGAGGAATGGTTCTAGGAGAGGTATTTTTTAGAGGAATTCATTGAGCACCAGCTCAATGAGTTCAACACCTTATGATAGGGTGGTCGTATGGTGCCTGAGTATGAGGTCGTATTCATGGAGCTCCTTAGATATGCTCCACACTTGGACACAGAGAAGTTAAAGGTCAACAAGTTTGTTTTCGGTCTTAACTTCAACATTCATGAAAAGTTGAGGATCCTAATTACACAGACATTGCATGATGTAGTCTAGAAGATGCTCATCAAATAGGAAGAGATGACCAACAAGGGTCGAAGGATGACTCTTGCTATCTACCTACTGGAAAAATAACATCAAGGGCACATAAGCATCAAATACCATCCATACATACATCAGGGTATCGATATAGTTCGAGGGGATCCATATTCATAACACCACAATGATCGACTCCTCAGCAGAGGACCACCGCATCAACAACAGTCTCGCCCACAACAACAACAGTTTAAGCATGTTCAATAGAACATACCAGGAGCTCAGGCTGGTAGCCAAACAACTTCCACTTTGGGGACCAGGAGTACTCAACCAAAGACTAAGTATTGGACATGTGGAGAGCCACATTACCAGTGAGATTGTCCAATTGAGAAGGCCAGAGAAATCAGATCAAAAAGGAAAACTACAGTTGGAGATTTGGGCAAGGGCCACAAGATTCATGTAATGGTGAATAACCGCGTGTTCGAGCACCAATCAACCGTACTCGAGATGTCAAGTGCAATCACCAACAAAAAAATTAGTATTTGGACATATCGTGGTGCTATAGAGAGATTTATTTATAGTGCAACGCTAAAAATAATTCAGGTAAGGGAAGTCAAATAGGACGATTTCAGATATGTAGAAATGGCTTCAAGTCCCAAACAGAAGGTTGGAGGAAGGATTACAGACTGTCACATTTACTTGAGAGTTTTTGTAATAAAGTATTACCTATATTTCATGATCTTAGGATCATATGACATCGTGATCGGTATGGAATGGTTGGAATCACATGATGCGATACTCAACCGTAAGACAAAATGGTTGAGTTTGAATGATGTTGAGGGAAAAATAAGGATGATTGTAGGAAGAAACCAGGGAGTGCCCTTGAGGTTCATTTCTTCCCTACATCCGCAGAAGAGCATGTGAAAAGGATGTAAGTTATATGCAATATTAGCGCTAAATGAAAGGGGTGAGGCAGAAGGATTAGAAAACCTTTCGATAGTACGAGATTTTGCTGACATGTTTCCAGAAGTGTTACCAGGAGTTTTGCTTGAAAGAGAATTGGTGTTTACAATCGATTTGAAACCTGGAATTGAACCAATAGAAAGAATTCCTTATCATATGTCAACGCCCTAGTTAAAGGATTTGAAAATGTAGTTGAAGGATTTTTTGGACCTGGGACTTATACGTTCAATTGTGTCCCCCTGGGGTACTCCTATTATTTTCATAAGAAAGAAGGATGGGTCGTATAGACTCTGTATTGACTACCATCAATTGAACAAGGAAATGATCAAGAACCAATATATGTTGCCAAGAGTAGACAATTTGTTTGATCAAATTAAAAGAGAGACAATCTTTTCAAAGATTGAATTGAGATCAGGTTATCACCAGTTATGAATTAAAGAGGAATATATTCCTAAAACCCCATTCAAGAAGAGGTTCAGATAGTTCAAGTTTATCGTTTTACCATTTGGACTGAAAAACACCCCAGGGGTATTCATGAGCTGATGAATGAGGTGCTCCGTGAATACTTGGATAAGTTTGTTCAAGTGTTCATTGATGAAATATTGATATATTCTCAGACAATGGAAGAACATAATGAACATTTGTGCTTAGTACTACAATGTTTACGGGAAAACAAATTATACGAGAAATTGTCAAAATGATCTTTTTACCAATCAATGATTCATTACTTAGGGCATGTTATATCAAGCGAAGGAATCACTATGGATCCAGCAAAGGTAGAGGCTATTGTGGAATTTCCTACACCGACAACGGTACCAGAAGTAGACAAATTTATAAGTTTAGTAGGATATTATTGATGGGTCGTTGAATGTTTTTCGAAGATAGAAAATCCAATCATTGAATTGCAGAATAAAAACAAGAATTTTTTGTGGACCAAGAAGTGTGCGGAAGAATTTCAAAGTCTCAAGGGGTTTTTAGGCGGAGCATTGGTGCAAGATGGGTGAATGATCAATTAAATCTCAAGGAACTTAATAAAGTATGAGGAGAACTACACAACGCATGATTTGGATTTATTGGCCATTGCATATTCCTTGAGGGTGTAGAGAAACTATCTAATTGGCTAGAAATTCAAACTAAAAATATATCACTATGGATTGCAACACATATTTACACAGAGTGACTTGAACGCATGACAAATGAGTTGGTCAGAATTTCTTAGAGAATACAATTTGAGATTACTTACATAAAAGGAACAATTAAAAGAGTGGAATATGCATTGAGTTGGAGACCATACATATTCTCGGTGATACCTCTTCAGCCGAATCTTCGAGAAAATATTCTAACTATACAATTTGATGATGACTTGTATACAGAGGTTAAGGAAAATATCGGAAAGGACACCATGTTTGTACCAAAGTTTTAAGGATATACATTGGAAAATGATGGATTGATGAGGTCTAATAACTAGATTTATGTACCGCCTGATGATGAATAACGACATTCATGCAAATTGTGTGCGACTGGATAGAAAAAAATCATGCAAGATGTGTGTGGTTTTATTGGAAGTAGCCACATAGGGTGTGTGTGCCTGTATGGAAAAACATCATGCGGGGTGTGCACAAATGTATAAACAACAACCAGGTGAGATGTGCATGTATTTATGGAAAATAGTCGTGTGGGATGCACATGGAAGTCTATGATACATTTTCATTGATGTGCATGCATGTTTGTGAAACAAGAACACAATGGTGGAAATTTATTTTTGTCTTGTTTATGTGGATTTGGTAATGTGAATATGTGAAATAACTCATTGTTTAGAATAAGTGCAGGTTTTCTTTAACATTATTTCAATCGGATGGAGGGAGAGAGACTGAGATTTTATTTGAAGGGAGGTGGGTCAAGATGACCAGATTCGACAAAGATTGAATCGAGCGGGTTTATTGATATTTTTTGATTGCTCACTCATAGAGTTGCAGGGGACGTTGTTGCAGTTCATCATTACCATGTGGAGTTTGCAACTCCAGTCATTTGTGGTTCAAGGATATGATCTATGTATGACAACCGAAATGGATATTTATTTTATCACAAGGATACTGTTTCAGGGGGCTGAGTTGGATTCCATGTCATGGATTCCACCTGGGGAGACTATGATAGTGATGGCTAAGAGACATTATGCACGTGAGGGGCCTATGACTTGGGGGTCCATCAGTATAGGGGATATTGATTCAATGGAGATCCATGTGCTCTATGATTTTGTAGTGAGGATTTTTGGGTCACTGGGGACCCAACATATTTTTGGGGAATACATGTCTATAGTGGAGAGGGTGATGGATGAACATATGGCAATGCATGGGTGTGGTTGATGCATACTTGTACAGTGGCTCAACTGGATCGTTTTGCTGGGACAATTTTGAGGGACTTTGCATTTGGTTCAGTCCTCTATGCTTTCTTCCTAGATCGAGTGATATTGTTGCACCTGAAGTTGATATTGGACGTGCCTTGTCCACCTGATCCTCATCTGTAGCGATGGGAAAAGATATTTGTGTTGCATGGAGGAGGAGAGGGGGATCACTATTTTATTGATATTTTTGAGTGGGTATGGAGGTAGAACCCACATATAATTTTAGACATTCCTTACTCAAGGATAAATTTTCAACACCATCCAGATATGAGGCTACCCCCTGGAGAGATATGGGACCAATGAGGTATGTGTGTGTTATATTGCATGGATTATTTTCTTTATATCATGATTGGTTATGTGAACATGCTAATGATATTATTGTGTTTTGGAAGATCTTGGGTTAAACGACCGAGAGGGAGACTTTTTCCAAGAAGGGATCAAGAGGGAGCGAGATATGGAAGGTCGAGCAAGGTGACGACGTCAATTTGATAATCCTAAAGTGGTCTCATTGTATGACTTGGCGTGAGGTGAGATGGATGATTTATAGTGGAATTTCAAGACAATGTTAGAGGGGGTTTTAGAGGACCGGTGACCCCATATATGGGATGATCAAATGCTTGAGAAGTGTATTGGGCGATGCCATGAGTTGTGGTGTTTTATGTGGCATGTGGCAATGGCAAGTTCTGTAATGACCCCAGGAGTACTGTTGGGAGGGACCCACTAGTGGACCTACCAGTAGGTGTTTTTCTAGAGATAGAGGTGCCCTAGGTTTTTGTACCATATGGGTGTTTTCCTCCATTTTTTTTAATAGCAGTTGAGGCTCCTTGGATGGATATGATGAGGGCATGTTGGAACATTTTGGGTCCAACAGTGTGGCTGGGTGATGTGTATGTATTTCTAGAGAAACATATATGAGACCATGGTTATATATATATGGATATATATTTTGATGATGTTTGGTGTTTTTTAGTATATGTGTTTTAAGTATATCTATTTTTTATGTTTTTGTTGACTTTATCTGATATAGTATTAATTAATGTTGAAATCAATTGTATCTGTATGTTTAATGTGATAAATTACAATTGAGAACTTGATTCACCACGATATCTATGACTTGGTTTAGGCATCTAGGAATGTGTGTGAATGTAATGGATTCAAATTCCGAGTGAGAAGTTTAACTTGCAGGTACTTGCAATATAGTCATGGATCACATACATGATACACATTCTTCAACTACAATATCATGAGTTGTGAATCTATAAGAACACTCAAGTGATGAATATGGTGATTATTAGCTTCCATGAGAAGGCCAATGATGAAAACATACTCAGGTTGGTTATTGGTGGTTGGTCCGAGGCATATACCGCTAGAGTGAAGTAGCACATGTTCTAGAGTGTAAAGGGTCCAAACTGTGGAAGCAAGATTTTTATTCCAGTGACTTGCACCATCAAAATAAATGATGTAGTAAGTGAATGAATGATTCATCTGTCAAAAAAAGGACAAATTATTAGACCTATGTTGTGGAAAGGTCTTTTGTAAAAAACACTAAAAACACTAGGAGAACACAAGAAGAGCCTAAGGTAGGGCGGCTAATCTTAAGGGTAGAATTTATTCAAGTATAACATGTTTACAGGGTCTTTGAGGGTGGCTCCTTCAAAGTAAGCTAAGACGTAGGCTTCCTTTGTGAGACAATGGTTAACAACAAAGGGTCCTCACCAAAGGGACTAAAATTTCACATGGTCTAAACTATTGTGGGAATTGTTGTACGCAAGAATTAAACCGCCTTATTTGAAGGATCGAAGGTTCACTTGATAGTCAAAGAATACTTTAGATCATTTCTTAGTCACTTCATTGTTTTGTAGGGAAGAACGATGATCTTAGTCTAAGGAATCCATCTTAATTAATCATTTCTCTATCGGGGTTGTGTCTGGTAGGATCTCCATTGTTGTGTGCAGCATGGGGATTTCACATTCAATGGGAAGGGAAGTTTCTACTCCATGAACTAAATGAAATGGGGTTAAGTCGAGTGTGGTTTTGATCGTCATGTAATATTCCAAAAGTGTCGAAAAAAACATGTGATGCCAATTGGTTTTGTGCTTATTGACAGTGCGATTGAGCATGGTTTTCAGGACTTTATTGACCACTTTAGCCTTCCCATTTGATAGAGGGTAATATGGTGAAGAGAATTCATGAGTAAATATGATTTTGGTGGATAAATCAATGAATAACTCAATGAAATTAAGAATAAATTTTTATCCGAGAAATTCTCATTGACAAGGGGGTCAAATGAATTTGATGAGAAGTTGACAATTAGTTCTACGAGGATGAGGGAGTTTTTTCTATTGGGAGTTGTGAACTCAAGATCGTATTCTTAGAGGACGACTATTCATCGAGTAAATTTTCCATTGATTTGGGATCAACTGAGCACGTACTACATATGATTAGAATCTACCACAACCTTGGTAGTTCGAATAAAGATATACTGGTGTAGTTTCTGAAATGCAAGGAAAATATCCAGAGATAGCTTCTCTTCGTGATTATACTTGAAAGGTAGCCCTGAGAGATATTTTCTTATATATTATATGACATGCTTTCTCTAGTCATCGCCTAATTGGACTAGAACTCCTGCGACTAAAACCTCTAAGGAAGACATATACAATATATAATCCTTACCGTAGTTTGTGGGACTGATTAGGGGTGCCTTAGCGAGTGCCTTTTTAAGAGATTCAAAATCAATATGGGTATCTTGGTCCCATTGAAATGGGATTTCATGTCGTAGTAAGCATAAGAAGTCGTGGGCATGTATAGAATAGTCAAGAAGAAAGCATTGTAGGAAATTTTCTTTTTCTTAGAGGATTTGTGATTACCGTAAGTTCTTGGGGGGAGGGGGAATCTCATTAATGGCCTAGAATTTGAGGAGTTCCATTGTGATTCCTTATTGGGAAACGATGAATCCCAACAAGAGTCCAACAATGATGCATAATATATATTTAAGAGTGTTTAGTCAAATATTGCATCTATAGAAGTGTTGAAAGACAAGTTGTTAATCCTCTATGTGTTGGGAACGCTTCTTGGAGAGAATGATGAGGTCATCCAAGTAATCAAGCATAATATGGGAAAGATCATGAAATGCATATGTCATGGCTTGATGGAAGGTAGAGCTCAAATTTTTGAGTCCACATTGAATAACCCAGTATGCGATGGTACCCCATGGTGTTGTGAATGTTGTTTTATATTAGTCAACATGGATAATTTCAATCTGATTATAGCCATAGGACCCATCCATGAGTGAACGGAATTTGTGACCGGAACATGCATCGATGACTTCAACAATGAAGGGGGTTGGAAAATTTTCTTTGGCACAAGCTTGATTGAGATCATGAAAAGTGGTACAAACCCTAATGGTTCCTTGTCTTTTGTTGACGGTGATGGGGTTTGAGACCCAAGGGTATGCAATGGGGTATATGGAGCTAGTGAAATGCAATTTATCGATTTTGGTTTCGATAGCCATGGCCTTAGAAGGGTGAAGGGGATGTTTCTTTTGACGAATGGGGGAAACATAGAGCCATTTATCAATATGGTGTTCAAACAATGGCGAGGTATTATTCGGGCATTTTTATGGAAGACAATAAAAAAGTCTTGGAACTCTTGAAAGAGATCTTTGTAGGCTATGATTTCATCAAGAGAGCATGCAATGCCAAGAGTTATTTCTTTGACAACATTGGGTTTGATTGAGATGTTGATATTACTTGTGGGGGAGATGTTTTCCATGTTCCATTCTTCGAAGGAATGAAGTGCAAGGATTGGAGTTTTGAACTAATCAACATGACCAAGGGGAATAAAATATTTGGTTTCAAATGCATAGAATTTAGTGTCTACATGCATTTGAAATGTTGTGTGAGCTAAGAAGAAGGATCGGTGGTACAATGCATCCTAGGGATAGTCTTGTTTTGTCATGGACTCTAAAATGTCTTCATCCGATTGAAAAATAAATGAGTATAATAAGTCGATAGTGGTCTCAGTAGATGATAGAGATGGGTTTATAGCTCTAGAAATATTTAGGTTATTAATGAGGGGGTCATCTATGGAAGGAATATAATATGAGGGTGAGTGATCACCAGTTCTCACCGAGGTGGGTGGACTTGTTGTAGAAGGTGGTGAGGTTTCACCAGATGAAACGAACCAAATATCCATATATTTGTATGGTTAATGGAATGTTGGAGAGGGAACACTAGTACATATGACCAAATTTTCTATGGTTTTTCATTGATATTGCCACACTTATTCATCACAATTTCCACGAAAGCCAAGATTTTTTTTCATCGAAATAATTTCATCACTATAACCATGATCCAGGTGTGTGTGGAAACATCGACAAAATTATCTCTCCACATGTCACCACCTTCAATATCAATTAACCCTATGCATCGTCACAATTACGACAATATTTCATCGCAATAACAACAAAGAAATGTGGCAATTACGACGAAACATCGTCGTAATTTCAAGGAAAACTTATGCCAAGCCAATAACTTATGATGCAGTTGTTGAATGTGTGACGAAAGTCCATCGCAACTTGCGAGGAAAATCTGTGGTAATATCTACGAGTGCAATATCTCAAAACCAAATTTACGACGCACATGTTGTATATGCGATGAATATTCGTGGAAAATTGCGACGAAGTTTTGTCGCTATAGCGACGATTGTGGTAATATAGTAAAAATTTTCCAACGAATGTGTGTCAATATTGCGACGATGACTTTAGGTTTAAAAAAAAAAATTACATGAAATATGGTATTACCATATTAGATTGTAATATGGCATTACTATTACATTGTAATATTTTAATATTCTAATATATTGTAATATATATCCCCTACAAATAATCAAGCCACTAATCAACCAAATATTGTAAGCATGTGTTATCATGAAGTTGGATTAGAAGTAAGGATACCAATATGACAATATACACAAAGAATAATTTGGAATATTACTTTAAAAAAAACACATGGATTGCATGAGTGAGTCATTATGCAATTTATATTACACAATACTATGACAACACTTACAAGATTTATGGATGATATCTTAAGACCATTTCTCGAACATGTTTATTGTAGCCTCCTTGGATGATATTTTGACTTTTAGCAAGATTTGGGAAGATCATTTGAAACATTTGGAGATGATATTTTTAACCCTTCAACACAATTAATTGCAAGCGAACATGAAGAAATATGAGCTTGGAAAACAATTATTGTTGTGTATGGATTTGGTAGTTAGAGGATGTGAATTGTGTATTGACCTAAGAAATATAAAATTCGTTGTAAATTGGTTGATCCCAGATAATTTAATTGAACCAAGGTAATTCATGGGGTTAGCAAATTATTTAGGAATGAAGTGTCTCTTCAATGCACA
>SNQJ01S0123912.1:9338-21044 GCA_010110895.2 Picea sitchensis
CCCCCCCCCCCCAACCGTTAAAGGTAGAAAGGTCGGTGGGGGGGTTCCGAAAATCAGTGAAGATCATTGATATGGAGGATGGGGATGTCACCGATATGGATTAGCGTGGAAGTTAGGAACTCAATGAGAAAAAGTATTTTCTCCACATTATGAAACCCCGAGTACCACATGAACCGTCGATCTTACATCAATGTTGGATCTTCACCGTCCATCAAGTCAGCCTATTATTTTCGTCTAGTTCGAGTCTGACATGGCATGAACTGATTCGATGCTATATTTTGCGAAAGCTTACTGAGATTTCAATGGATTTTTCAAACCTGGATATCTCCTGCACACACACAAAAGACTCAGTGGACCTGCTACATGATCAGTTAGTGGAAAATATGATGACGAGTGTTCGAAACTCAAACCAGAAAATGTGATCCTTTTTCAAGAAAACAAACATATGGTGCAAAATAAGTACAGACGATCAAGTTTCATGAAGCTAAATGAAGAAAAATGGAGGATAAGCTAAGCAATCAACCACAAAACTTAGAATTGATGGATGGATAGGGTAAAGGAGGGAAAAGGGTAGGGGTGCATACCTAGGTTATAACATTGGCTCCAACTGGGGATAGCTCTTCCCTGTGAGGTGCTAAGAAATGTAGATTAGTGCCTTAGTATTAAACAACTGCTCTTGCCTTCCATTACTTACCTATGTTTCTGTCTACCAGCACTGTGTATCTACTATTGTGCCTCAACCATGCATCTTATTGGACCAAAAACTGCAACTATACCCGAGTGCCTTTATTGGGCTATGGAGTCTTTATTCACACATAACTAACTAATCAAAAGAACTAATAAAATGAAAGAATCTATGGTACAATAGGGACCTTTCCTCATCTTTAAACAAAGTAGTGTTTCAGGAAGCGCCCATTTATTGGGCCTCCAAAGATATCTGCATCATCTAGATTGTGTAAGATAAACGTATTATTGCCCAGAGCTTCAACCACCTTAAAAGGGCAAAACTAGAGGTTATCAAATTTACCATGCTTGGACTTGTCATCCCTTCTGGCATCCCACCTTAATACCAAGTCACCTTTTTGAAAGATCTCCTTCTTAGTTTTCTTGTCAAAGATTGACTTGATCTTGTTCTGATATGATTTTGTCCTCTGCTCCAATGCTTCTCTCTTTTGTTGAACTTCTATAACCTGGAATATTCTCCTTTGGATGTCATTTGGCTCCTTAATCTCCTCCCGCAAGAATTTTAGGACTGGTATACCAAGATGAGTGGGAAAAACAACGTCTATGCCATAAACAAGATAAAATGGTGAGGTTCCCAAATATTTCTTGGTGTTGATTATGTCAGCCCATAAAGCATACTTGAGTTTAGAGTCCCATGATTTCTTGTTTTCTGTCAACAACTTCTTAATGATCCTGATGAGAGTCTTGTTTGATGATTCTACCAGGCCATTTCCCTGAGGGTAATATGGTGTGGAATGTGTCAAGGAAATGTTATGACTACCACAGAAGTAAATCATGGATTTGGACTTGAATGCTTGGGCATTGTCTGTTACTAGCTTGTCGAGGCAACCAAATCTAGCAAAAATATTAGTTTCCAAGAAATTCATGATCACCTTGTTAGTGACATTCGTGGTGGGCATAGCCTCGATCCACTTAGTGAAGTAGTCGGTGGTAGTAAGGATCCACTTGTGTTGTCCACTGGAGGGTGGATTTATCTCTCCTATGAATTCTGACACCCATTTATGAAATGAACCACTGAAAGTGATAGGTTTTAGGGGTAGTGATAGTAACTTTTGTTTTCCTACAAATATTTGACAATCATTGTAGGCCCTGACAGTAGAAAATACATAAAAGAAAAGGGCAGGCCAGTAGTACCCTGCCCTTAGGATCTTGAGAGTCGTGGCCTTCCAATGTTGGTGCCCTCCACATACTACTTTGTGCATTTCTGCTGTGACTTGTTTGGCTTCATTTTCATCAAGGCATTTTAACAAGATGCTAACAGGATCCCTCCAATACAAACTCTGGTTTGAAATGTAGAATTTGATAGCCTTTTTTGAGAGACCTGGACTTTGTCTTCTTCACATATGGTGGACATTCAAAATGCTGTAGAAAATAAATGATGTTTTTATACCAAGGTGAAGAGGAGTATTTTTCAAATACTTGTAATATTTCTTGTCCAGGCTGTATGATGGGTGCGTCTGATTGGGTGAATATTTGATGCAATTCTAGCACCTTACAGTTTCATTATGACAACAACTTAGCAAGTCCTTGTCCCTTGATCAAATTGGTGGGTTTTATGTGTAGGTCATACTCCAATAGTTTGACAATCCACTTCCCTCTTTTTCCCTCGTTGTTTGGTTGGACTAGAATCTCTTTGACACTGATTCTAGGAACAAAGGCGGTTATACTAGACTGTAACACATCAACCCTGAAGGATTTGAGTAATTTTACCAGTGCATAAACATGTTTCTCTAATATATCATACTTCATCTCAAGATATCGGAGGCTTTGCTGAAAAAGGATATGGGTTGTCCATGCCCTTCTTCATTTTTCTGCAGTAGCAAAACAATAATGGTCTCCTCCGAGGCAAAGGAGAAAGTGAAGAAATATTTGGTATAGTTAGGGCTGGCTAATACAAGGGATTCAACTAAAGCCTACTTGTTCATTTGGAATGTTCATTTTTCCTCTAGTGATCATTTTATGACAACATCGGTTTTCAACATGTTAGTGATAGGCTTCAGAATTTCAACAAAATTTGGCACAAAACATCTGAGGAAGTTTATCTTACCAATAAAAGAAAAGATAACCTTTTTATTTATGGGGATCTCAATTTCTTGAATGGCACAAACCCTCTTTGGATCAATTTGTATACCTCCTACGGATATGATGTGGCCTAGTATCTTTCTTTCTGGCATGAAAAGTGGGACTTCCTAGGATTCATAGATATTCCATATCTCCTGCATTTCTTGAAAACCCGCTCCAAATGCTGCAAATGTTCGTAATCTGACCTGGAGAAAATGTTGATGTCATCCAAGTATATAACCATAAATTTGTCTTTTCCCCCCACACAAGATATGTCCATGGCCCTTTGAAAAGTGGCCCCTGCGTTCATCAACCCAAAGGGAATCTTGTAATACATGAATGTTCTCCATGGGGTGGTGAACAATGGTTTTTCCTTATCCTCTTCACACACTGCTATCTAGTTATAACCAGAGTATCCATCTAACAAGGAAATTATGTGTGCACCTACCACCCTCTGTAAATATGATCCATCTTGGGGAGGGGGTAATTGTCCTTCAGAGAACACATGTTGAGATTTTTGAAATCAACACACAAGCGTATCTCCCCATTTTACTTCCTTACAGGTACTAAGTTGGCCACCCAGTTTGAATACCTCAATGGTACAATAATCTTGGTATCCAACATTATTTTCAGCTCTTTCTCAATTATGGACATTAACATGGATTAAATTGTCGAATCTTCTGTCTGAATGGATTGGAGCCAGCCTTTAGGGGGGATCTTGTGTTGGATAGCATCGGTGTCAAATGTCTTCAAATCCTCATAGGACCATAAAAAAATATCAACAAACTTTTTTATGAGACTGACATACCTGCCCTTTTGTTCTGCAGCTATTGCTTTGGACAACTTGATCATCTTTGGATTCTTGGTGGTCCCAATATTGCAATATGTTATCTCTTCTTCTTGATTCTTCATGGCAACTCCTCTGTAAACATCATTACTATCAAACAACCTTTACAATGGCACTAGTGTTCTTGGAATGTGATTGGTTTTCAGCTCCACAATATCATGACCAACTACTATCTTTAGCAGATGATATGTTTGTTGATCTTCTAATTCCTCATTTTCACCTTCTTGACTTTTTTGATCAATTGAGATATTGGAGAATTCATCAATGGTGTGTAGAAATCTCTGCATCTCTAGATCATCACTGAAGACTTGCCAGTGCTTTATGTTTTCTAGTATGGTTGTTATATTCCTGATCTCCACCTAATATTTAATATTTGGGCCAATGGGAGGCTTGAAAGTGTTGGAAGCTAGGGCCATAAAATCTTCCTTCTGATTCTGCTCTCTAGGGATGAAGGAAATGTTAAATCCTAGAAAGAAGTTATTGATCAAATCACATACCTTGTTTATGTATTGATTGAGCCTTAATTTCTTAGATTGATAAATGTTCCTCACTTGATTGATGATGTAACACACCCACGACGGGGCATAACAAGTTTTATCTTTTTCTTAACTCTCTTTAGATTCCCCTTTCTTCAATTGCAGGTTCTTCCAAGACGCGGGCTATTTCCTGGCCCCTTTGAAGGGTTTGAGCAATAGGTGCTAGCTCTCCATGCTAGTCCCTTCCTTCATACGACCTCAAGTTGTGACCACAATCCTATCAAAATTCACTTCACGAATTCACATGTCGGGTATTTGCATCGGAGCCAACCCTGACTCTTTCGACTCTCGAACTTTCGAACTAAAGCCTACAGCGTACTAGATCCTCCCTTAATCTTTGTCAATGTGAACCCTCGCTATGACCCGGGGCCAATCTTCCGAGTGCTTCGCGACTTCGCGCTTCTCATTGTTAGAAGATTTCTCGTCTCCCTTCTTTCAAAACCCAAACTAGCGAGTTCTGCTCGCCAGATCAACGATACACACTCTCTTGTGATCCAAAGGTCCTGATCTCCTCTCTCACGAATCGAGATTTCATGTTTCGCGACTTTGGAGGTTGGATTACCTCTTTTTCCCCGATTCCCAATTTCCCGATACCCGCTTTCCATATGAACGGTTTGGATCCCTCCTTCGATCAACGATTGTGATCCTTTCGTGAATTCAGACTTCGCAAGTTATCATGACTCCTATCTATGACTTTCCAAGTTGCGAGCGAGGGAAATGTTGATCTCTCACCACTCATCCCTTCTCGATGGACGACTAGGATCCTTTTTCTAACTTGGACTTCACGAGTTCTCACGAATCCTATCTCTGACTTCCCGAGTTGCAAGTCAGGGAAACATTGATCTCTCACCACGCGTCCCTTCTCAATGGATGACTAGGATCCTTTCACAAACTTGGACTTCACGAGTTCTCACGACTCCTATATCTGACTTCCCGAGTTGCGAGTTAGCGAAACGTTGATCTCTCACCATGTGTCCCTTCTCAATGGACATTTAGGATCCTTTTACAAAATCGGACTTCGCGAGTTCTCATGACTCCTATCTCTGACTTCTCGAGTTGTGAGTCAGTGAAATGTCAATCACTTGCCATGCATCCCTTCTCGATGGATGGCTAGGATTGTTGTGTCTCCTAGCTCCTCGGGTATTCTCCTCCTGGATTTTATCCGAAGGGTTCTTCCTTCGAAGTCTGTGGGTTTCTTCCACGTACCCTTCCTAGCACCAATGGATAGGATTTACCTCGCAAATTCAGACTTCGTGAGATCTCACTATCCCCCTCGCAAATATTCCGAAGCCCAATCCTTCAAACTCTCATATTTGCTACCACCTATCCCCCTGACGATGGACGATTCTGATGATTTCGGAACTTCAGGACTTCGCAAAGTCCACTCTCCTGTGCAACTCCAAAAGGTTAAATCTCATGCACTTTCCTCTAGATCCAATGGTTGTTGGTCCACGCGCTCAAATCTAACCGCTGAGATCTGATCTCCTCCCTGCACGTTCTTCTAATTGTTTGGGCATGGTTCCAATGGTCCAGATATTTCATAGCACTCAATCCAACGATCACTATTGCTCCTCCTCCTGAGATTTCACTTTCTTCCATGACTTGGAATATTTCATATGTTTCGAAGGTCTTGACCTTCAATTTACTTCCTACGAGCCCTTATGTATGGTCTCAACTTCTACTTTTCCTCCTGAGCTTACGAACTTGAAACAAGTTCGCCTCTTGGACCTCATCTGCGCTTCTAAAAAGTGCTTGTCTCTTCTGAGCTTGGTCCTTAGGGATTTTTGAATTCGCACTTTTTCTTTGCATTAATCTTCCTGCGTCGGATCAACGGTCTACAACCTTCCTTGATCCAATAGTCCAAATCACATCACAACTTCTGGTTTAGGAAGTTTAGTCGTGCCAACGTGCGATTCTCCCGATGTGTGAACTCTGATCTCGTCAATCCGATGGTCAAGGAGGGTCCCGATAGATCCTTGGATGTATGGTCCAAGTCACATCGCTACTTCAAGTTTCGGAGGATCCGTCCCCTTCACGATGATTACCAAGATTCATCGAACTTGCGAAGACTGAGGCAGTCGAGGCGGTAACGCCTGCGCCCCTTCTTCAAATCTAATGGTCGCGACAGACCTTGGATTCTCCCAAATGGGTATGATCTGTTCACCTTCCAAATGAAAGGATATTCTCTTTCAATACTTGAATCTCGTTATTCTTCCTGAGCTTGGTTGGCTCTGAAAGGCTTAAGAGCTTTGCACTCTTTTTCTTGAACGTAACGCTTGGAAGAATTCTTCTGCATGCCCCTTACGTTCATTTCTCAGCACTAGAACTTAAGTAGTTCTCGATCTATGTTTTCCTCGTAGAGAGCCTGTGCATATCTTCACTACCTCTCCTAAGATTAACAAGCTCCATCCTCCAAGGGACTCAGAATGACTAGGAGGGTAGACATGCGTACATGAAACTGTACCTAGGGTGGATGAACTCACAGTTTGTGGCTCTAGCTTATGCCACCACAGGACGCAAGCATTTACGAGTATAAGTCATGTCCGAACCATATAGTTTCTTACTTGCCTAAATACACAATCAAGCAGAAATAGAAGTGATGCAGTCTATCCATTAAGTAATCATGCACATTCTTGAAACATTCATGGGATATCCAACTTTAACTCACAGTACCTTTTAAATACACAAGATATGTGATTACTTATCTATTACATGTGGTAGTCAACTAACTGAATGTGGGTGTTCGTCCTTCCACCCGACCATAGGATCAGAGGTATTCATTCTTAGCACTCTGGACACCCCCATGGTAAGCCATGATATCACCAGGGAACTCTCACGGTTCTCAAGGATTCTTTATCTACTTCAACTTCTTCTTGGGTTCTGTTCTCTGTGAACTTTCAGAGATTTCTCTCTCTATTATGGCCCTGTCAAGGTTTATCAGATGCTCACTCAGCATCAAGCTTGTGACCTTCTATTCATTATCCCCCTTGGAGAGCTCCGCGCATCTCCCTTACGATATTTTCCGCTCTCGTCTCCTCTCTCCTTTCTGGTTATCCATGTGTATGTATCTTACCTTCCTTCTGTATAAAGGAAGCTCGGGTTTGCAGGTCTTTGTGGTACTTCAGGATGACATTCTACAGCTAGACCATGCTTCCATTCATGGGGGTGGTTGATAATTCAACCACTGGTCCTTTCTTCATTAATTGATTTCTCTCCTTGGGATCCTAAGGAGATTTATTATCCCCATCAAGGGAAATTTGGGGTTATTTGATATAATGAACCCTCTCTTATAATTTTCTCAGTCTTTCCTCTAGTGATATCATGGCCAATACTTTCAAGGCTTCACCCCCACAGTCAATTATTGGAAACTCAAACAATAATACATTTACACTTTCCACATGCCTTAGCATGGTAATCCTATTTTATGATTAATTACAAACTGGGGGAAACAGGGATATTACAGATGAACAACTCAGAATATCCAAAAAACTGATAGACAGTTAATGGCCATGTCTTTGGTAGCCCTCAATCCCAACACTAGAGGTTCATATTCAGCTATGTTATTTGTAGTTTCAAACTCCAGCTTATAAGAGAGTGTGATTACCTCTTATGAAGGGGAAATGAGGAGTATACCTATACTAGATCCTTCCTTTGATGAAGAGCCATCGAAATACATCTTCCATAATTTGTTTTGATGACCTGCCAGTGGCTAGTCTCTGCATTGGTTGACTGATATTTCAGGTTCATCCCCATTTAAATGAAAAACAAATGAACCAATCTCATCTTCAACAACATAAATTGGGTTATTGCTTGGGTACTAATGGTCACTGAAAATGTAGGCCAACCTCACCTCTCTGTAGAGCCTCCTATGTTCTCCTCCAAACAAAGGGATGGTGGCATAAGTGAGGTCCATTTGCAATGATCCTCCAACCTTCTTATCCCAAGTTCTAGATAAGAGCATACCAAAATTTGGGGGAATGTCAGCCACCACAATTTCCATCACTACACTCTTCATGGGTGACTGTGCCAAAGAAACCACCATATCCTTTATCAGTCCGAGATGTTTTACTTTCTTAGAATCAAAGGAGTATAGGTCTTGGTAAGGTTTGGTGATATCCAGACCTAGTTCTTCCATAACAACTTTGGGAATGACATTGTGAGAGGCA
Organism: Picea sitchensis; assembly: GCA_010110895.2. Classification (NCBI taxonomy): domain Eukaryota; kingdom Viridiplantae; phylum Streptophyta; class Pinopsida; order Pinales; family Pinaceae; genus Picea; species Picea sitchensis. Next base: position 17,693 of record SNQJ01S0123912.1, read on the forward strand.
TGAGATCTTATCATGGACATTCAAAGATATAAAGAATGGAGGAGAAGCATCCGAGCCATCCTCAATGTGTGGACCCACAATAATGGTTGGGTTTTCATCCTGTAAACTTATTACATCATAAGATACACTAGAAGAAGTTGGTCGCATAACTTTCGTGATAGATTTTTTGAAAGGTTCATTCTTCATCAATTATGTCAAAGGAAAAGGGATCTCGATCTTGCTCAACTCATGTTCTAGGATGAAAGAGGTTAGTGGCCTATCAACTTCTTTTATTTCAGGGGTTGCATTTTTAGGTGAGGGGGGTGGCTGAGTTTTAGACTACATACCTTTACTTGGATTTGGCTTGGGAGGAGCTTCAAATTTTTTGTTTTGATCAGAGGTAGTGGCTTTGGGAGCCCCTTCTCTCGTCCTCAAATCATATTTCTTCTTGGGTTGGCCTTGAATAACTCCCTCTTCCCCTGTCTAATTATCAAACTTCTTTGACAATTGCGATACCTCATATTCTTGTTGTGTTAAGTGGCTAGTATAATAATCTGTTTCATAGAAAAGCACAACAATATCATCCACACCATCATTGTCTGCATCCATCTCCTCAATATGACTATTTTGAAAAGGAGGCACTACCCTTTGATCATCAACATTTCTCCTTTCTCTTTGCATGATTTGAGGGGCATCATTAGGCCTTTTGAACTGATTTTTATTTCTATTTCCAACCCCTTGAAAGATCTGTTTGGTTGTTTAGATTCCCATTTCAGCTTAGCTATTTCAGATGTCAGACACTTCAAAGTTTTGGTCATTTCATCAAGTTTGGGATCAGATGTGGCTGGGTTAGAGGAGGCAGGGGAATCCTCTCTTTGTTTCTTCTTATCTTTATCAGATCTGGTCTTTAATATGTCTGATTCCAAGATATAAGATTTGACCTCAATGGTTGCTTCCTGCATGGACAACAATGTGGTGGATCTTCTCTCTCTCAGCAGGAGGGAGAAATCTGCATCAAATGCATTAGAATATGTGATCTTGGCCAAGGATTCAGTTGGTTTGATCTCATCTGGGATTCTACCATACATCTTATTGAATCTCTTGGTGAAATCTGAAATATATTCACCATTCTTTCTCTTTAGGGCCCCAAACTCAGTGATGTAGTAGAGGTAGTCTCTTCTATCTCCCCATTGCTTTATGAAAGTTTCATCCAATGCCTCAATATATACAAGGGAGGCTGGAGGAAGACCTCTGAACCATTTTTTGACTTCCCCATCCAGACTCTGTACAAACAAACTCATCCATACATCAACATAATCAATGTTAAAGTTGTTTGCAAAGTTGTAGAAGGCTACCAGATGTTCATCGGCAGTAACCTCACCTTCCCCATTATACCTTGGTAATATTTAATGTAATCTGTGGTTGGGAGCACATGTAAGCCAACAGGCAACACTAGGGGTGCATATCTGGCAGCAATTATGACATCCATCATGTTAACAATCATGGCTTGAATAATAGGAATATGAAGATTTATGGGAGATACACGGGTGGATGCAGGAATGGATGATGAGGTAGAATCAAGAGTTGAATATGTCTAATCTTACTTGGAATTATGATTCTCAGGGCTAGCAAATTCAAACTTCTTGTGATTGTGATTAGACATAGGATCTTTTTGTGCAAATTTACCCTTGAAGGGGGAGGTATATTTATTTTCTTAGTTTCCTTTCTAACTCAGAGGCTGCTCTGTTATTGGCTACTGTGTTAGAATGATCCTTCTTGGCTTTGCTATTTTCAGATTTGGATCTGTTGAAACCTTTTTTGGGTGCCAGTATTTCTTTCTTAAATGTTACTCACTGGAGTCGCCAAGTGAAAGATGGCAGTCTCTTTATGTTTGATCTTTGTTCACCATCAAAGGTCAGAGCTAATCAATGTCGTTCTCGTAGGGAAATATCTTTCATTACTCTATTCCCCGGAAGCGACGCTGAAAGATGTTGGTCATAAGGTCTGCACCTGACTTCTAAAGGGAAAAGATAGGCCACCTCATGTTTTTAATGCTTTGTTTTTACAAGTAGGTTTTGTTGGTAAGCTTAGGGACAAGTTTTCAAAGATGGTGCTCTGGTAGGATAGGCCACACAGTATAAAAGTAGGTTCTCCTTTGCTAATGGTATGGGTATTAAATGACAATTGGGGGTATGAAAAGACACACACAGACATCCACAACAAGTGATGCAATGAACCACTTGCTATGTGGAAAATAAGGCTTAAGATAATATCTCAAGACCTAGACAAATATCCAGATGCAAATCATTCAACAGGTTGCAAAATAGTGGATCTTTCATTGAACAATAGATGTATAACAAGTTACATAGTCAACAAGAGATAAAATAAAACAATAGCTATAATAATAAGGAAACGTACATTGCACAGATCACAAAATCTGCATTCAAGATAAGAATAAACACATAAAGATTTGAGTAAAGAACACAACGATCATCAACATATATTCACTAGGTGGAGAACTTTACAGTTATCTGAACATGTCTAATTCTCTTTCTGCTTCTACTTTCCTTCCAAAAACTCCCCCCCCCTACATTAAAACATACAAAGACTGCATATTTAACAGAGTTGCAGAGGTTCTCTTCCATCTGGGATTCTGACCTAACTCAAGATAACTGATTGCAGAACAAACTATTAATTTAACCGAAACATTGCATGGAGTACAACATGTATACTCCACACTGGAATTAATCAACAAGAGTGGTTCTTATCACACACAAAAGACCACTCATTTATTTAATCTAAAATAATTCTGGAATCGATTAACTAAAAATTACTATTGTGTATGAGACTTAACTAATGCATGCACTGTATGAACTGTGATTGGAAGGAACACTAAGAGTGTCAGAACAAAGTTCTTCATCAACCCATGGCATGCTTGCGAGCTATTTGATTCTTTTGGAGGGTAACTAGTTTTATGGGCAGATCTTCTGCTTCTTTACTGAATTTCTAGTGATTTGTAACTAAGCCCGAGACATAACCCTCTGTCTGCAAAACAACTATCAGTTGTTAAGTGCACTTTGTTTCAACTCGTCAGCTGCCATTTGTATTTTCAAAAAAATTTGTTGGAAAGGTCGTCGACCCAACGATTGTGAAGGGAGACGTGGAGTCAAGCGTCCAATGGGAGATGATACAAGTGGATGTGGACTACGTGGATGTAGATGACAAGGAGAGAGGAACCAATAATGTGAGTGGCAGTGACGTGGGATGACATGCGGGAGGGGGATGATAGTTAACATGTGATGAGAGGAGGGTTTGGATACAAGGGAGTATGAGTGGAGGACAAATGGTGGGCGGTGAGAGGGGTTGTATCGGG
>SNQJ01S0123913.1:0-26350 GCA_010110895.2 Picea sitchensis
AGAGCTTATGATCATGCCATATAAAAGAGTGAAAGTTATACCATTACAGTTGCTGAGGCTACGTCAATTTTGAATTGACAATCGCAGTAGCAGACTCGACATTTTTGAACAGGATTGAACCCGTGGTTCGTTGCTTCTTGTCGTTGGGTTGCAACTTTGCATTCTAACCAGTGAGATTCGCCACCTGGTTTTCCAAATCGTGGATTTTGGATTGCAACCTTGGGACATCCAAGTAATACATAACCCACATTGATCGCAGGGTGGAGCAACAGGTTGAGCAGTCGAGGGTTTCGATGATTCACCAAGGGTTTCAGGAGGTGGTTCAATACCAGGGAAGTCAGGGTTATCTCGCAGACAGGGAGGCAAGTTCTTGACAAAATCATAAGGAGGTTTGTCATAGAAGCCCTCTTCGGCGAGAAAACGTTCAATGCTTGAATCAGAATCCTCGCTGACCACGATAGGTTCTGCTTTGGCAGGGGGTTTAGGTTTATTCCTCGCCATGCGAGAGATCAATCTTGCATTTTTCTTGCCTCGAGCATTCGTTCTAGCTTTAGCCTTAGGCTGTTTGGTCGCAGGTTTATCAATGTCAACTTGTTTAGTCATGGCCATAGGCACACTCATAGGTGAGTCGGGTTTAGGTTGGGGTAGCAAAACACTATAAGGCACAGGGGGAACAGGATGGGTTTCGGTCACCATGGGCTTATCGACCTGTGGAGGGTTAGGCTCTTCAAAGCCATTACGGCTAAGAAAATTATGCCAAGAATCACGACGCAACCCTAACTCATATACCAAAATCATTTTAATCAAACCCACATGGCAGAGGTTGGTATCGGCCTGGAAGCATTTGTAACGCTTGGCCATATTGAACAAACTTCTGTGTAGGTAGTGGGGCATACTAAGCTCGAAAAAATCATCAATAAACGAAGATGAAACAGAAAGACAAACTCATACCTGCCCTCGCAAGTAATAAATTGTTTGATTACCATGAGAAGATCATGCCAGCGGGGTTTCAACATCTTTGCAGGCAAACCTCTATCGCATGAGTTCACTGTGCGAGATTGGAATAGTAATGTCCACGGGACATCGTTTACCTTGCAACTTTTCGACCATTTTTGTCCCGTGACAGGCAGGCTGGTTGCCAAACTGAGGAACTGTTCAGTGATTTCAAGCTGGACATCTCCAACTTTGGCTCGGCAACCATCAAATGACAAAGCAAATTGTCGAGCCACAGTGTGGTTATAACCATCGAATTTCCTTATGAAAGCAAGCCACCCGAATTCCTCCAGGTCGCTATACGTGCCATCAAACATTAACAGCGCTTGGCACCCGTTGGGCTCGGCCCTCACGACCGGAGCCATGGCTTCTGTGCATGGTGGGGTTTGGATCGAACAAAACAATGCACAGGGTCAAAAACGACAGGGTTTAACCACTTCAGCGTTCAAAGAGGCAGGAAATAACTGCATGCGTGCCAAGGTGGTGGGATTACCACCGCCATGCAATACATTTATGACTGTGTACAGTGTTGTTCCATCCAACATCATAATCGATTAAACCAAATGTTACGGCCAAGCGATTAGGTGTATCACCATATCAACGTGCCATCCAACGACACCCTGTGTTATAATCATCTGCCAAGTATTTAGTTCAATCAACATGACATTCAACACTAACCAACGATCTGTCGTGTCAAGCAAACATTTCAAACAAATGTTAATTCAATCGTGCGAATGCATAGTTTGAAACTGTGATCGTTCAATGCAATATCAAATTCACAAAAACAATGTATCGAGCAAGGGTTCAAACCATAAAATCGATAATCTAAAAGGTTGATAAATGCGCCTTTGCAAAACTCAAAACATTGCGACTTTATATGAAATCAAACTTATGATATTGCCAATGAGTTTTTAGCATAATCAAAGTGTAAAAACATTGCAACCAATGACCATATGAAAACGATAAGTTAAGAGTTCAAAACAAGAATTATATCATATATAAAATCAAAATCAATTATGACCCTCATGACATCAAGCATAACTCATAACTTAACATTTTCAATACTTTATCGAAGAAATCAAGTTGYGCAATTAAARTGAATGGATATAGTTTGAAAGAACCTTTTGCAGTGATGTGATAAACCAATGGTCAAGTGTCTTTCAGCAAATCAATAAAAAACGATGACAGTCCAGACAACGAGAGAGGTGTTTTCACACTTCCAATTGTGAAAACTGAATCGAAATCAAATTGTAATTGTCACAAAAATGAAGCGAATGTGTAGTAGCACAATGCGACAATGATTTGTCGTAATGAGACAAGGGGTGTAGGCAGCTTTTTAAGAGCAATTAAAAAAAATGAGTTGGCTGCCAACAGTCTGGTAGAATTAGCTTATCAAGCTATTCAATCGGCAACTCCCTCTCCTCCTTCTCTCTGTGATACATCTCTTGATCCGTTTCATGTGATCTTTCCTACTGATGAGATGATCATGTTGGTCATGTCTATGGAAGATACCCCATGGGACAATGGACATCATCATTCTATTCTCTTCCTAGGACGTGATACCATAGAGAGTTACCAACAGATTTTGACCCTGTAAAAATGAGGACATTGAAACTACATCGCAAAACTTATCTATTGACCATAGAGAAATTGAGATTGAATTGTTAAATATCAAAGTTAAGCAAAAATTAATTGTTTCTCTCTTAAGAGAATATATTCAAGAATGGTTAAACAATTCTATAATCAAGATTTCTGAAATCCCAATGGAAGCAGTTACAACCGGCCACATAACTGCAACAAGCAAGGAATTAAAGGCGCATTAGCAAGCAAATGAAGGAGGAGAGATTCCATCACAGTAATTCCATATCGATTACATACTTTCTTCCTTATCAGAGTTCATCCATTTGTATTTATTCTTTCATTAGAAAAGTATAGACGAATTCCGATAACTTCTTATGTGTCTTCTTTCCATATCCTGGTGCATGTGCTCTGTTCCATGCTCTTCTCTTCATCTTATTTCTTGTAAAAAAATTCATGGTCCACGGGAGCCCCAATCCAAGTCAATTTATGGACAAACACCTTTACATTTCAAGTATTGTAACATACATTATCATTTTTTATAAATTCCAGAGAACTATTTTGGGATCAGTTTTGATTGTATTTTATAACTCTGACTTTTGAGTATAAGATATTTGAAATCGATCTATCAAAATCTTCTTTTGATATAAATAAGTAGTACTATTTCAAAGTTCCCTTGTGCAATTGGACCATTTTATTTTATTTTGAATGTGATCAGAATTATTATTAAACTGTGATGGATGTGAGGATTTCTCCATATATATTTTATTTTCAGCAATTTGAATTTTCTTGAGCCATAAAGATTTGGATTATATCATTTGACATAACCCCATATAATTTTTGAAATAAAATATTTAAAGAAGATCATAAGCCAAGAGGAGTACCATCTCTCTAAAAACGTCGGGGATTCATATCCTTGTGAGATTTCCATTTCAGTCCTAATAGATTCAAACGTCAACAAAACTTTCAGAGTAACCTAAAAGCTAACAATCAATCTCAATCTCTCTTCTCCAACATTCCATATAGCCACACATGCTTACTATTCCATATGTTCATATCGATAATATCAGGGACCTTTTTTCAATCATTCTGCTCCAATATTGTCCCACCCCACTTGGGTGCAACTGCACCAATCCCTGTATGATCTTTAGCTTCACACATCCATATGCCCACAACTCCTCCAAATATACCAATTTTTCAATACTTGGGAGGCACTCCACTTCTCTGAACCTTCTAACGTCCAACTTTCGAAGTTTTGCAAGACTAAAAAGCCCTTCGATTTTCCTCATATTGTCACAATCAATCAACTCCAATTAAGGTTTTCCTCATATCTTCACATCAGCTCTTGTAATGATCCTCATATGTTGAAGGTTGAGACGTGCACATTAATTTAAATGATACCTTTGAGCAGGACTCATTATTGGAGTAGCAAAAGCATGAAATTGTCCATGGAAGAGTCCAAATTACTCCATTTCCTTTGCCATGTACACTCTATTAATGCTTATATTTTTCCTTCAACCTCTCTAAATGGAAATTCACGTAAGGGACACCGACCCTCTATCAACTTAATCAGCTGAGACAAAAATGCAGCGGAATCCAACAAACATTTCAATTCCTCTCAATGCCAGAGCATTAATTCTTTCAAGTTCCTTAGCTCACAGAACGAAGGTGGTAGTGTGTCCAGCAAAAAGATTCCTATCTCCAGACTTCCAAATCGCTGAGGTTCCCAATTGCACTTGGAAATTCTCTTAAATTAGTATCCACCAGCAATAATTTTTCCATATACTGTTGATGCGTGAGTTCGGAAGGAAATACTTCAATTCTCTTACAATTACAACCAGAAAGATATATCTCTCCAAGCGTGCTGATACTTCCAAGGGTTTCGCTAGACATGGCTGAAATAATGCAGCAGTACAAGGAAAGGTATTTAAGACAGATTAAATCTCTAACGGGTTTTGGCAACCTCTCCAAATTGTGTAAAGAACACAAATCGATGTATTCCAAGTTTGTTAAATAACCCAAGAAATCTAGCAGTGACTTCACAGCTAAGCACCTTAACTCCAAATTCATCTCGCAATTTTTATAGAGTATTCTGCCATCTTCTGGACTAGTGTTGTCAATCCATTCGAGCTGCTTCAACTTCCCTACGGATTTTAGAATATTCGAGAGGGCAGGATAAATCTCCATTTCCATTTCCCGCAACTGCAAAGTTTCTTCTGGTGATATGGATGATTCTTCAAATTCGAGACATTAGGGTGCCATATTAATAGCGAATGAATGCGCAGACTTCAAATCAATGAATTTCTATTTACCTGTGATTGGATTTTCTACAGTATTTCCATTTATGGTCCGCTTACCACTGAAACCCTTAGCTTCTTCCTTGAAATCCAAGAAGGCAAGGAACCATTCCAATATCATTCCAAGGAACCATTCTTCAATATCAGGGAGATGTAATTTCCACAATTTGTAGCATGGGAAGAATGTATACTCATCATTGTCTTGATACTATTGAGTAAGAATTGGGTCATCACTATCTTTATTTTCATTGTAAAGCATCCTAATTCCCTGCACTTTTGTTCTTACTTGTTAATTCATGAAAACAATGAAAGAAATTAAAAACTGAGAACATATTTCTATGTAATATTATATAGAAGATCGAATGATTCACTACTTACAAATATTTGTTGCAACAAATCATCAATGCTTTCTTTTGGAGGCCAAAGAAAGCCTCCACAATATCATTTCTAAGGTGATCATGCATATGTATAGTATTTTCACTGTCCACCTCCACTAAACACTTAGTTCTCTATACTTTGAAATCCTCACAAGCCTTTTCCACCTCCACTAAACAAGTGTTCTCTAGACTTTGAAACCCCCACAAGCCTTGGTTAGTGTCACAATGTGACATAAACTTTGAGAAATGTTGCAACTCAAGATAAGTCAACCCATGAGGAATGTCAAAATCCAACACAATCCTTGAGGAATGTCACAATTCAACATAACCCTTAATGAATATTACAATGTGAATTAACCTTTGAGGAACATAGCAATTTAACATAATTCAACCAAGTTGGACATTGGAATGCAACATAATTATATTATCAACCTCTTAGTGTCACAATGTGACATAATATTGAAGTGAGTCTCTTAATGTCACAATGTGATATAATATTGCAGTAATCCCTAATGTCACAATGTGACATTTTTTTGAATTCAACCTCTTAATGTTGCAATGTGATATGATTTTGAATTCAACCTCCTAATATTACAATATGACCTAAAGTTCAAGTCGACCTCGTAATATTACAATATGACCTAAAGTTCAATTCAACCTCTTAATCTCACAATGTAACATAATATTGAAGTCAACCATAATGTCACATGTGACATAATATTGCAGTCAACCATAACGTCACATGTCAGATAATATTGAAGTCAACTTCTTTATCTTGAATGTGACATAATATTGAAGCCAACCTCATCATGTCATAATATTATATAAAATTAAAGTAAACCTCTTAAGTTTATAATGTAACATAATCTTGAAATCAACCATATTGTCCCAATGTGACATATTATTGAAGTTAGTGCCTTGTACTATTTTTCTTAAAATGTCAAAAAATCATCCATTGGTAGCCAAAGTCAACCAAAGTGAACCTCGGTCATTAACCAAACACAATCAATGTCAAACATAGTAAAAAATAGTCAACCATCATCAATCAAAGTCAATCATTGTCAACCAAAATTAACCACATGTCATATCATGGCAATGATTGTTAACCAACATCAACCAAAGTCAACAACATCTCATAGTCAACCAAATTTAACCATTGTCAACCTATAATCAACCATAGTTAACCAGTATGAAATGTATTCAACCAAATTCACTTGTAGTTAACAATAGGTAAGCTTCGACCATGCTCAAGCATAGTTAACCATAATCAAACACTATCAACCACAATTAATTGTAGACAACCACAATCACCAAAAAGAACCATAATTAATCTACATTCAACCATGGTTAACCATTAATAGTCATAATCAACCAAGGTTAACCATAGTCAAAAGAGATCAATTATAGTCAACTATAGTCAGTAATGGTTAACCATGTTAGTACAGTCTACTATAGTTAACGATAATAAACCATTATCAATCATAATCAACCATAGCCATCCATACTCAACCAAAGTGGACCATGTTCAACCATAGTCAATCATGGTCAACCAAAGTTGATCATGGTTAACTAGAGTCAATTGTCGTCAATTATGGTCAAACAAATTGAACCATGGTCAACTAAGTTAATCCATTATCAACCAAGGTCAATCATAATTAAAAAATAGTCATCCATAATAAACCAATGTCAATTATGGTCGTCCAAAGTCAACCATAGTCAAATATTATATATATTTTAATATTATTGATATTGATAATTTAATTTACAAATCTACTAATTGTCACCACATAGGTTGGTAATAAACTAGAACAACCACATAATTGAAGTTGGTCGATCTATGTCAATCAACACCATTAATTTAAAAAGGTGGAGAATGACGACTATGGCAAATCTCAACCACATTTAATTATGTGGTTGTGCTAATAAAAATCATATTGGTTGAAACATTTTTTCATGAAATTTAATCATAGGTTAAGAACAAAACTCCAAAATAAAGGGAGTGCATGGAAAAATCTCTATAGATTCTTGTAGAAGTCTAAATGTTCTATAATTTTGACTCTTTCCAATGTGTCATCATTAGAATCCAGTCATTTCATCTTTGTTGAAATTACCATTTTCAATTGATGAGCTTCATGTTTTTAGTACATAAATGGATTGAACACCATAAAATATCACTATTGTAACTGGATTGTATAATGTTAACATCTGATATCTTTGGTTCCACCAATCTACAAGGATCATTGCTAGATTTCAAACAAAAAATTGTTGATTTTCCCGCCCATTATTTTGAACCATAAGAAAAGAAAAAGATAATTTTGTAGAACATTTATACTACTTTTATAAATTTTCTATAAGCCCAATGCTCTCTATATTTTTCATATTTGTTTTTTTGTAATTTCTGCTATTAGATGTAAAATAATATTTATTCAAGAATGATACATTGTTATACTTTCAATTTTATTTATTTAAATTCTTCTTTCATTCAGTTAAGATTAAAAGTTGTCTGGAGCATTGAAATCATACCCCTCAAGTTCTGATAACCCAAGGTAAAATAGTAAAATCCTTTGTTTTAGAACAAATGGTCAAAATTAAAATCGATCAATTGTAAAATGAATGCCTTGGCATAGTTTCCTAGCCAGAAACATCTCAAATGTTACAATAGTACCTTTGGCAAGAATAAGGACAAGGTGTACAAGAATACACATCGACCAAATTCCAAGAACCAAACCATCAAATTGGGAATCCATTTGGAATATCCTAGGATAATGACGAAGTACCTTGGAGGACTATTCATCCACATTTGAAGGAAATTACATCATCTTAGCATGGAAAGCTTATATGAGGTGAGATAGAAAGTTGTCCACATTGAGCTAGACTCTAGAAAGGGGAAACCATAAAGGAACAAGAAGAGATTGGCAAAACCAAAGGAAAAAGGATCAAATCCAAAACCGAAAAGGTAAAATATTCCAATATGCATTGAAAACACAGTGATGTGAGAGAGCATTTGAATGAGAAGTGCTAGAAACTTCATCTTGAATTGCATCCAAGATGGTACAAACACAACAAGGGTACAAATACAACTAGTAAGACAAAATAAACAAAGGTAGAAAGCACCTTCAATGTGGATGAAGACATAGTTTGGAAAACAATGCGACAACCAAGGGAAAGTGGAGACAGAAATGCACTATTTTGAATTGATGTTCAAGTGAAGGACATAAAGGTAAATGCTTTGTTTGATAATAGTTCTCAATGCAATTTCATTTTTGAATCCTTAGTATCTGAGCTTGGCCTAGAAACTTATGATCTAGTATAGTCATGTTCATTGGGTTAGATCCAGAATAAATCCACCACGAGAATCACTAATAGATGCAAGATTAGGTTTTCCATTGTGTTGATTATCTTAATGAAGTGGATTGAAATTATGTGCCACTAGATGCATGTGAAGTGATGTTTGGCCAATACTTATGGGATAGGGATGCAACATTTCTACAAGAAATATAATAAATATTTCTTGGTTAAAGGTGGTAAGTACTACCTCATTAAAACACACAAAGGGAGAGGAAGAGTATCTATGGTAGCAATGAAACAAGGATAAACCAGTAGGTTGATTGAGATAAACAAGATTAAGACATTTTTCAAATCTAATAGAGTAGTGGAATATGGGAGACAAGTGGAGGCCTTGTGCTTCCATATTCTTGTGGATCAACTTTTGGGGACCAAAAAACTCTCAATGGGAAGGTGTGATCTGAAATGGATCTACAATAAAACGTTGAATCATTAATAGCCCAACTCAATGTAAAGTAATCAACAAAAGTGTAAGTTTTGTCAATGAAAGTGAAGAGCATGTCTATGGAAGTTGATGATGAGGTTATAGGATGTAATTGATAGCATGATGAGCCCCATGCTAGATCAATATACTACCACTCGCCTTCAAGTGTAGCATTGCCAATGTAATCATTAAAAATTAAAATTAAATAGAAGAAATATAAATTAAGGAACTTTGATTGGAATGTTGTGAGAAAAAGAAAAAGGTAGACGAACAACATTGTTGTTGGAGAGTTGAAGAGATGGGGAAGCTTTTCCTTCTAAGTACTACCAAAAATCCAACATTTTCTATAAAATCTTTCACATGGATGGAGAATGGGTTCTATGGTAGAGAAGAGAGGGAATTATGAGAAAAGTCCTATGGTTAAACTAGTTGCAAGGATTCAAAATTGCATCTTCTCATGGTACTCAAATATCACCAAGGCATTTTGTATTTACGATGAGGTAAATAAAAAGTTCATTCTCTCCATAGATGTGATTTTTCTTGAATCCACTAAAAATGACAAGACTNGACCCTCATGACATCAAGCATAACTCATAACTTAACATTTTCAATACTTTATCGAAGAAATCAAGTTGCGCAATTAAAGTGAATGGATATAGTTTGAAAGAACCTTGTGCAGTGATGTGATAAACCAATGGTCAAGTGTCTTTTAGCAAATCAATAAAAGACGACGACAGTCCAGACAACGAGAGAGGTGTTTTCACACTTCCAGTTGTGAAAACTGAATCGAAATCAACTTGTAATTGTCGCAAAAATGAAACAAATGTCTAGTAGCACAATGCGACAATGATTTGTCATAATGAGACAAGGGGTGTAGCCAGCTTTTTTAAGAGCAATTAAAAAAATGAGTTGGCTGCAAACAATGCGCCGCTTAAATTGATAAGCATGTGGTTCTACATCAATGATCATATGAACATGGTTTGAAGGAAGCATTAATTTTTTTAATCACAGAGACGAAGGAAATCGATCCATACATGTGATTTATTTATGAAAGTAAAGGGGATGCCAGGTTTAAAGTTGAAGACCCGAAATGATGATCTCTGGTGGTCCCAAAAGTTGTTTTAAATGAAGAAGTTAGTTACAACGTGTTGCACAAGTCGACCCAATAACTTAAAAAAGTTTTCAGCATAAGAAACTATAAATACAACCATGATTGGTTCACTATATGGTGTGCTTGGTGAAGCAGATGGGCTTGTGGAAAAGATAGGCTTGCTGAGAAAGAGCGGCCTGCAGAGAAAATGAAGGGGATGCGGACCTGAGGTCCGTGTGAATATCAGAGAGAAGATAAAGTGCAAGGATGAGAGTTTATGGTATACCTCTGATCATGAGATAGAGTTGATTCTATAATGGACCACTACTATTAGAGTTGGTTAAACTACTATATGAACTCTAGTTGGATAGACTTCATTCTATCAGCAAGTTGGGTCTTACTTGAGAGTTGGTGCTCTCTGAGGAGTTGGTGTTGATACAAAATAGTTGGTGCTGGGAAAATTCAAATTACTATATTAGCATATATATACATCTCAATTATACAAAATCTTACACAAACATCTGGTATCTCTTGTGTCCATTGTGATTATGATTTGATTGTTCTTAATCTGTACAATTATGTTTAATTGCTAACTTGCAAGAAGAAAAGTTATAAAATTCCACACACTAATCCACCCCACCCCCCTCTTAGTGTGGGTGATGTGTTCAACAATTGGTATCAGAGAAAGTTCCTTCAGCACAGTTTAAACACTTGAAGGTAGATTATGAAGAAATCGGTGGACAAATGGGTCTCTCTACAATTAAAGATTCCTTATTTGATGGAACGGATTATTCATGCTGGAGAGAAAATATGAAACATTATTTGAATTCAAAAGGATCTAAAGTTTGGAATTAAGTAGTAAGCAAGCCCTTGGATTTAACTACATCAAATAATCTATCGAAGATTATAGTCCAAAGAAGAGCAAGGAAGAACAATGAAGTGGCATTGAAGATTCTTCTCAATGGATTATCAGATACAATCAAGGCAAGCATAGTACTATGCACATCCACCAAGGACTTATGGCTGAAGTTAGAAGATATGTATCAAATCAAAATACAAGACACAAAAGACATTCCTATCAAGGATAAAGATGAAGACTCAGCCATCAATAAAGGTAAAGACTCACCACAATATTTTGAATGCAATAATGTTGATATTGAATCCTCCCCTGCAAGTAAAGAAGAAGACTCAGATACAATAAAAGAATGTTGATATTGGAGTCTATGTGAATAAATATATGACCATAATGATTCAGACTATAGCTATCTTCATGACTACACTAAAGAATTTCTTGAAAATATTCAAAAGCATATCCTGGAAATAAAGGAAATGAAAATATAATATATGATCAGGATAATCAGTTAGAAGAAAAAGAAGAGGAGATCGAGAATATGAAGAAAGAATTTAGTCAAGTAAAAGAAAAGAAGAATGAAGATGATGAGCTTAGCAATCAGAAGCATATCCTATAAATAAAATAAAATCTCAAAGACAATGAAGAAATCATATCTGAGTAAAAGATTCAATCAGAAAACAAAGAAGAAGAGATCAAAAGAATGAAAACAGAAGTTACTAGTCTAACAAAAGAAAAGGAAGAGGGGATCGAGAGACTGAAAAATGAAATCAGTAAAGAAAAAGAAGAAAAGAAGGAAGATGATGAACCAAGAAAAAACATTGCAGAACTAAAAGAACTAAGGGAAAGCTATGTCAATCTTAAAATCCAATTTGAAGAAGCCAAAAGAAGGGAGGAGGTAGTGAGGAACCAGCTGAACAAAAAGGAAGAATCATGTCATAAGCTGGAAGCAGAAGTTATGAATATTAGAAAGAAGGTTGAGAAGTCAAACACCCAAATCAAGTTCTTGAACAACTCCATGACCTTGGATGAGATCTTGGATAGTCAGAGATCACCAAATGACAAATCCATTCTTGGATACAACAAGGAAGAAATCAGTACTCCTAAGAAACCTAATGCAGGTCCTTCATTTGTAAAAGGTGAAAATAGGTCTCACACAGTTCTTTCATTTGTAAAGGATGAAGACAGGTCTGACACATCTCCTTCATTTGTAAAAAGGTAAAGCAAGTATGACTCAGGTTATTCACGTTCAAGAAATAAAAGCAACACTACAAAATTTAGAATATCAGATCAAGGAAGACATCTAGAATCTACTCATATACCTCAAAGAAAGTTTAGAAGAGAGATACCTTCATGGATGAATCAAAGAAGGTATGGGAGTGTTTTTAACAGTTATTTTTTTTCCTATAATGAATATGGTCATAAAGCTTTATATTGTAGGCGTCATGGAAGAAAACAACTTGGTAGGTTCAACAACAGTATAAGATGTTGGAACTACAATCATGTTGGACATATTGCTACACATTGTTACACTATGAGATGTTATAGTTGTGGTGGATATGGCCACAAACCCCATAACTGTTGGAACTCAAGAAAACAATCAATGAGAAATTCTTCATACAATACGAAAAAAGGAGTAAAAGGAACATGGAAGAAAAATGAAGTTGTGGTAATAGAAGATCAGAGAAAAAAGTTTCAGAAACTAGGAAACTCACAGATGTGGATAGAAAAGACTGAACAGGTGAACAAGAGTGAAGTAGATTGTTTCAAAAAGAATGCCAGTCATGTGACAAGCATAGTATAAACTTTATTAGACAACTTTAGAGCAATTTATAGTAAAGAAGAATCTTGGATAAAGATGGATACATTTGGTTAGAGATCGATGAGAATTAATGGGCAGATCCAAGGTTTGTTTAAATAATATGAGCTACAATTACGCAGTGTTTCAGTAGGAAAACGACATCCATATAAGAAACATTATGATGTACAAAATGATGTACATGACATCCTGTAGAGATAACAAGAAGAGAGGCCTTGTCATAAAAATCTACCCTTTTAGAAACAAAGGGGGAGAACAGTTAGAAGGAGAGAGAGAAGAATGATAGCGGGAATCATTCAGTTATGACAAGAAAAGGATGATTGCAGGAAGAGTTACCCAAGTTCAAATTATGTTCAGTAACATACAGAGATTTACCACATGAGGAAAAACCCTTTACCATTGATGTCAAAGGGGGAGAGAAACTTCATAAGAGGAAATCATCATCACAGGGGGAGTTTTGTATATGAAGTTACTGGGTTTGCCTCAATGACAAAGGGAGATATTGTTGGACATATTGTCATTGATGTCAATAGTTGATGTGATGATTTTTTATTATGTTGAATTTTCATTGTGATTTACCATAGATGAGATTGTCATTAATGTCAATAGTATATCATCTAGCAGAAAATGTCAAACAGTATGCAGAGACAGGAAGCGTAAGCTCAGGAGGAGGAGCGAACAGTATGCAGAGATCAAAGATCAGAATCAAAAGTGTAAGATCAGGAGGAGGAGAGAACAGTATGCAGAGATCAAAGATTTGAAATAAAAGCGTAAGCTCAGGGTGAGAAGCCTCAACAACCGTCCGATCAAGAAATGGACCATGTTGACCGTCTCATATTATGGGCGTTGGTCATATGAGTGATCGTGGGCTTGAGGATCATTGGAGGATCGTGACCATCGGATCTGCAAGACATATCAATGTAAGGGATATATTGTGGAGATCGGAAGGAGAATTAAATGACTTGCTAGTTCCAGTCCCGCAATTGGTCTAGATTGTCATATCTCATAGACCCGAATATCGACGACTGCATTTGATCCAACAAACGATCAAATTAAGTCGGATTGATTTGTGACCCTCGTATGTGAAATCACCAAATCAACGACGGGGATAAATTGCGGAGATCGGAAGAAGAATTAAATGACTCACTAGTTCCAATCTCGCAATTGGTCTAGATATTCAGATCTCATAGACTCGAATATTAACGACTATGGTTGATCCAAAAAACAATCAGATTAATTCGGATTGATTTGTGACCATCAGATGTACAATTTCTAGATCAATGGCATGGATAGATTGTGGAGATCGAAAGGAGAATTAAATATCGTGCTAGTTCCAATACCGCAATTAGTCAGGACCGTCAGATCTTATAGCTTCGAAGATCGACAATTGTGGTTGACTCAAGAACAATGGACAACTTCAAATTGCGGAGTTTGGATGATGAGTTAAATCACTCGCAAGTTGTGGTTCTACAATCATCCTTGATCATGGATCTTCTTCAATAATATTCACAACTGTTGGATCACTTGAGTGGAAGGACAGGATAAGCGAGGTAAAATATCTTAGATCTCAATTATGCGAATACCCGACAACCGTTGGATCATTCTAAGTTGAAGGATAGGATAACCTAGAAGAGAAGAATCATATATAGATCGATCCATCGATCTGAGAACATGATTGATGAACAACATTTAGTTCAAGTTCAAATATATGAGGAGGTTATGCTCTGAGAAAATCTCACTTCAAGATCTTTCAGTTTGAGATTTGAAAAACCCAAAGCCTGCAGAGCCGAAAATCCAAAATGAATAAGGACCATTGGATTTGGAGGACATACGATGACCATTGGATCAGGATTGTTTGTCAGCAAACCACATCATCAAGGACACGTGGCAGACCACATCAAAATACCATGTCTACAAGGACATGTGGAAGACCACGTTAGTAGACCACGTCTACAAGGACTTGTGGAAGACCGTGTCAGTAGACCACATCCACAAGGACATGTGACAGACCATGTCAGTAGACCACGTTAGCAAATGCACATGGCATAATCATATGATGAAAAGTGTCAAGAGGAAATTGTCTCATGTCATGTCAACACGTAATGTCAATACGTTACGTCACTCTGAGAGATTTACTTCGCTAATTTTAACCACCAACAAATGTCAAAAGTCCTGAAGTCCTAAAGGATGAAGGTCCGAAGTCTCTCTCAGTCGTCGATCTAAAATACATTGAGAATTAGGAAAATTGTTAGATCCAGGAGAAGAACATGTGCCACATGAGGAGATCCACGTCAGTAAGACTACGTCAACAAGGACACATGGCACAATCAGATAATGACAAGTGTCAAGTTGAATCGACATTTCAGGTATGTGTAAATCATGAATCTGAGTGACACATCGCAGCTACTTAACTCGTAACACATCATCAAGTGACATAATCAATTTACGTCACTACGGGAGTTTACTTTGGGAATTTTACCACCAACACTTGCCCAAAGTCCCGAAGGCCTGAATGTAGAAGTCTCAAAGTGGACACACGACGTTCGATTTGAAGATCACTTCAGGAGCATTCTCGATTGTCGATCTACTACAATAAAATGATAGTGTAAGTGGAAGTATTAGCCGACAGCAAGCGGTCTCCACCACTTATGACTTACTCAGCAGATGATCACTCTGGAGGAAAATGGAGCAGCGTTCATTTGAAACCTTCGAAGTCCCGAATGTCGAAGCCCTGAAGTGGACATGGGTCATCTGATCTAAAGAATACTTCGGGTGCACTCTCAACCATTGATAAAAATACAGTGGAAGGATAGTGTAAGTATAATAGTCGAAGTCCTGGAGTGAGTGGTGGTCATCCATATCAATGCTTGATTAAGTCCTGGCCGTCGGATTAAGCAATGAAAGGATAGATCCCAGGATTGAATATGACCATTCATCTAGTTCCATGATATAAATGAGAATCATTCGATCTGTTCAAAAAAATATTCTTTAGGATATTTGAAAGGTTGTGAAGCCCCAAAGACCCAAAGTGCGAAGTCCCGAAGTCCCGAAAATTGTCCATCTCATCGAGAGATTGAATCGTGACCGTTGAATTGATAAGCGTTCATCTCGCCTAACATCTGAATAACGCCATTGGTCATATGGTAAAGAGATTTAAAAGGAAGAATATAATACATCGCTTAAATTGGTAAGCTTGTGGTTCTACGTCAATGATCATATGAACATGGTTTGAAGGAAGCGTTGATTTCTATAATCACAGAGACGAAGGAAATCGATCCATACCTGTGATTGATTTATGAAAGGAAATGGGATGCCAGGTGTAAAGTTGAAGACCCAGAATGATGATTTCCGGTGGTCCCAGAAGTTGTTGTAAATGAACAAGTTAGTTACAACTTATTGCACAAGTCAGCCCTATAAATTAAAAAAGTTTTGAGCATAAGAAAATATAAATACAACCATGATTGGTTCACTAGATAGTGTGCTTGGTGAAGAAAACGGGCTTGTGGAAAATATAGGCTCGCTGAGAAAGAGTGGCATGTGGATAAAATGAAGGGGATGCGGATCTGAGGTCCGTGCGAATATCAGAGAGAAGAAGAAGTGAAGAAGGCACGAATATCAGAGGAAAGATAAAGTGAAGAAGGTGTGAATTTCAGAGAGAAGATAAAGTGTGGGGATGAGAGTTTATGGTATACCTTTGATCATGAGATAGATTTGATTCTATAATGGATCACTTCTACTAGAGTCAGTTGAAATACTATATGAACTCTCATTGGATAGACTATGTTCTATCAGCAAGATGGGTCTTGTGGCAAGTTGGGTCTTTCTTGCGAGTTGATTCTCTCTGAGGAGTTGGTGCTCCTTACTTCAGTTGGTGTTGATACAAAATATTTGGTGCTAGGAAAATTCATATTACTATATTCACATATTTATACATATCAATTATACAAAATCTTACACAAACATCTGGTATTTCTTGTGTCCATTGTGATTATGATTTGATTGTTCTTAATCTGTACAACTATGTTTAACTGCTAACTTGCAAGAAGAAAAGTTATAAAATTCCACACACTAATTCACCCCACCCCTCCCCCCACCCCCCCTCCTCTTAGTGTGGGTGATGTGTTCAAAAAGAGGCTCATGAGGAAGAGAATGTGATATTCCAAATATAAAAAGTATGCAGAACAAAATTAAATAGCTAGAAATGGAAGATAAACAACAATATAACCAGAACACCACCACAATAATACTAAAATGATGCCAAAATAATACCAGAACGAACACTTTGATTACTGAGAGCAATGTTCACTTGCCTCTTCGAGGGGGAAACCTCTAGCAGAGCAGATATCTATTACAATAATATCCAAGAAAAGAGTTCTCATACCCTTGACTCTTATTTATACTAAATATGTCTATCAAAAGAAACATTTAGAAGATCCTTACAGAATCAGAACCTTCTATTAGGTATTATTACATTGGACTTATTCTTCCTTATTGCTAGGCCTTATTAATATTGACCTTTATTACATGTAAATATATTATTCTACCTACGTGAGGGGTTAGGTCCCTAACATGTCCTCCCCCTTAAAAACAACCTTTCCTCAAGGCTTGAGATGGGGAAATTGCTACAGAATGGTAGTTGGTTCCCAAGTGGCATATGCTGGAGTTGTATATTTCCACTGGACTAGCACTTTATTGATGGTTCGTTGACACAGTCGATGCTCATGTTGGTCCAAAACTGCTTGTGGTTGTAGCCAAATGGAGCCTTTTTCATCCAACTCGAGAAGGTTGGTTTGAGTTTGGCACTTAGTTCCAAGAACCTTCTTTAAGAAGGAAATAAGAAAAATAGGATGGAGCTTAGCATGACTAGGCAAAGATAATTGATAGGCCACTTGTCCACACACTTGAGAATGGTATAAGGACCATAAAATTTGGGCACCAGTTTCTGACAATGGTTAGCCTTGAGGGAAATTTTTTTGTAAGGTTGCAATCGAAGAAAGACCTGATCCCCTTCTACAAATTGACGTTCAGAGTGACCTTGATCTTCTTGTTGCTTCATGTGATTCTCTTCCATGACCAAACTCTCTTTCAGGGTATGGAGAATAGCCTCTCAAACTGTAAGCATTTGGTCAACCACCTGGACCTTCGAGACACCTGGAAAATATGAGATAACTGAAGGTGGATTTTTTCCATATACCAAATCAAAAGGAGTCATGCATGTAGTTGTATGGTACGAAGTGTTGTACCACCATTTAGCTAGTGGTAACCATTGAGCCCACTGATTCAGACTTTCTGATGAAAAACAACTCAAATATGTTTCCAAACATTTGTTGACAAATTCAGTTTGACCATTAGTTTGGGGATGATAAGATGTAGTTTGAACAATTATTGCAAAAATTGGGTGCCTTGTAGTTTGAACATTTCTTTCCAAAAATTTCCGATGAAAGTTGGATCGTGATCAGAAGCAATAGAATGTGGCATGACATGAAGCTTGAAGACCTAATCCATGAAAATTTGAGCCACAGTGGATGTTGTAAATGGGTGTTGAAGAGAACATAAGTGAGCATACTTGGAAAGACGATCAACTACCACCATGATGACTTATTTATTTCCCAATTTAGGAAAGCCTACAATAAAATCCATAGAGATATCCCTCCAAGCAGTAGGTGGAATCGGAAGCAATTGTAGTGTGCCAAGAGATTTGATTGTTTCTCCTTTGTTGCATTGAAACACATCACATTCAGCCAAAAAATTATGAACATGTTTCATACCCTCCCCCAAGAAATAACATTTGACTTGGTCATAGGTTTTGGTAAACCTCGAGTGCCCAACTGTGGGTGTAGCATGAAGCTCAGAAAGTACTGTGGATTTAAGTTTTGATTGTTTACTTAAATAAAAACAACCTTTGTATCGAAGATCATCATTTAGTCAAGAGTACCTTAGAGAAACTGGAGTATTAGACTGCAATTGTTGTATCAGATGTGAACTTTTGGGATCATGTAGCCATTCCTGGTGAACAACTTGGATCCAATCTGGTACAATGAAAGAGAGAGAAAAAAGGGACCCTTCATCTTCATATTTTCTTGAAAGTGCATTAGCAACCACATTGTTTTTTCTTTTCTTGCAAATGATCTCATAATCATATCCAAAGAGCTTACTCACCCATTTTTGTTGCTCAAGGGAGGAAAGGTGTTGTTCCAGAAAATACTTGAGGCTTTGATGATATGTATTAATTTGGAAGAGTTTCCCAAATAGATAAGGGTGCCAAATATCCATGGAATGAAGAATAACCAACATTTCCTTTTCATAGATTGATTTGCCTAACTTTCTCTCAGACAATTTTTTGCTGGTAAAAGCCAAAGGCCGACCCTCTTGCATAAGGACAACGCCAATTCCTTTCTAGGAAGCATCACATTCCAGGAAAAAGGTCTTTGTGAAATCAAGAAGGGCTAGGACTGGAGTAGTGCACATGGCCATCTTCAAGGTTTGAAAATCCTGAGCAGCTACTGGAGTCCAAGTGAAAGAATTATTTTTAAGGAGTGCAGTGAGAGGTGCCGCAATCTTTCCATAATTCTTAACAAACTTGCGATAATAACCTGTTAAACCCAGAAATCCCCACAATATTTTGAGATTCTTTTGGTGAGGCCAATCTTGCATAGCTTCAATCTTTTTAGGATCCACCCTGACGTCAGCCTTGCAAACAATATGACCCAAGTACTCGACTTTCGAGGTGCAAAAAGCACATTTAGATTGTTTGAGGAAAAGTTGGTATTGAGAGAGTAGATGGAGAACTTGATCCACATGATCAAGATGGGATGTCCAGGTTTTGTTGTAGATGAGGATATCATCAAAGAAAACTAAGAAAAAATGACGGAGAAAAGGATGGAAGACATGATTCATGAGGCTCTGGAAAGTGGAGGGAGCATTACAAAAGCCATAGGGCTTGACTAAAAACTCATCGTGGCCCCCATGAGTTCTAAAGTAAGTCTTAGTAATGTCTTTCTCTTTCATACAGATCTGGTGGTAGCCAGAACAAAGATCAAGTTTATTAAAGAATTGGGCACCACTTAATTCATCCAAGAGGTCATCAATGACAGGAATGGGAAATTTTTCTTTAACGATAAGTTTGTTGAGGGTGCGAATGTGAGGACACATGCACCAAGAAAATTATTTTTTAAGGACCATGACCACAGGAGAAGAGTAGGGGATCGTACTAGGCAGATAACACCTACATTGAGCAGTTCTTGAACCATTTTCTCAATTTCATTTTTTTGGGAAAAGAGGTGACGATAGGGATGAATATTGGGAGGAAGGATTCCTGGGACAAGGGGAAAGGAATGATCATGAACACCACGGTAAGGAGGGAGTCCCTAGGGAGTGAAAAAAACCACTTGATGTTTAGAGAGGATGGCTTGGAGATCTTACGGAACAGAGGGTGTCTCAGTTGCTTGTATGGCATGGAGTTGGGCAATAATACCAGAATGACCTTTTTTTAGCAACTTTTCCATGCGATCGGAACTAATGATCTCTGGGGAACCGACGATGATGCCTTGGAACTTATATTGTTGGCCCTCCTAGTCGAATTGTATGGTTAATTCATTAAAATCCATGAGAATGGGACCCAAAGTCCTTAGCCATTCTACACCCAAAACAATGTCATAACCACCCATGTCGATAGCAAGCATATGAGATTTCAGGTGGTAGTCACCAATTTGGAGACACACATTTTCACAAATCCCTCCACATTTCATGGACCCACCATTGGCAATAATGATTTGGAAATTATTGACTACATGGATATAGCAATTATTTTCTTGGGCAATGCAGTGATGAATAAAATTATGGGTGTTTCCACTACTAGCAAGAATGATGACCTTCCTATGCTTGATGTAACCAATTAGCCTGAGGGTTTGTGGAAAAGAGAAGACAGTGAGATCATTTAGGGAAATGACCAGTTCTACTTCGGAAGGGTCAGAGAGAGGGGTTATGTCAATGGTTTCAGGTGACACAGACACAAGGGGAACCTCAACATCCTCTTCTAAAACATCCTCCAAGATGGCCATAAAAAGGTTTTTTTCCTTACACTTGTGTCCCATAAAATATGTGTCATCGCAATTATAACAAAGGCCTTTGAGTTGGCATTCATCCATTTCATCCCTGGTCAATTTCTGGATCTTTAGTGGAGTAGAAGGAGGAGTGGGAGTTATTGGTTTAGTGCGAGGAATAAAGGAGTTTTTTATGTTTTGAGAAGAGACAACATGTTGTGCTTCCTTACCTCTTTTAGTAGTGTCCACCCAACTCTGAGGCTGATCCATGAGGACGTGAGCATGAATTTCATCCTTGAGGCCACTGATAAAACATTATTGGAAAAATGCATCATACATTCATTCTATACGAAAAACTAGTCTCTCAAAAGAAGCTATAAATTCTTCCACAATGCCACATTGTTTCAACGTTTTCAAACAGCTTAAATGGTTGGTGTCAGTGTCAAAGCATTCATAAATATTTTCCACAAAGTGTGTCTAAGACACATACCCTTGGCGGGCATTTTTTCTCCATTTCCACCATTTCCAACGTTCTTGATCTATATGGAGAAAACCATACCAGAGTTTGGCCAACTCATTTGTAATGCCATACAAAGAGAAATAATGTTCCATTTGAGTTACCTGGCCAGTGGGATATGATCCATCAAATTTGGTCACATCCACACGCGGAAGGTGTAGGTCACACTGAAAGTGATGGGGCTAAAAATTGTGGGAATGAGAGGAAGTCTCACCTTCGATATGAAAAGGTGGGTCAGATACAGGAAGATCTGCAGGGATATGCAGCTTGGCGCAGATCATCATAGTGACAGATTCAAGTTGGGTAGTAATGTATTGTTTGAGCTCTTATTTGAGTTCCTCAATTGAGGATGAAATGGAGGAATGCATATTTTGATTGATGGTGGAAATATTGGCACTGAGTTGTCGCACTTCTTGTCGGTTTTCTGTGAAATTAGAGTGAAAGGTAGTGAAGCGAGATTCCGAGTCTTGGCTATGGGTATGGGCCATGATAATGAGGAAACATGAAAAGGGGCAGGTAGGACCACATAGAAAATGGGTTATGGGAAAAGTTTATCACAATGATCAGCGTGACGAGTGGAATCCAATGAGTTAAAGCCAAAATAAGGGTGTTGGAAGGGGGTCGGGTCCACAAGAAAAACAAATTGTTGAAAAATGAGAGGTATGACTATGATAAGGGAGAAGAGATAAATTAAAATGGAATAGGTCTCAAATAATGGTGCCAACAAGATCCAGACTCATTTTTACTCCTGCGGAGTTATAATCTGATCTGAAGAATACTGCAGTGATGAAATTCCCAAATGCTTAACAGGAAGAAATGTGTAGAAATTTCGCAACTCGAATGCAGGAGACACAAGTGTGCCACACTAGATATTATCTGTTTTTATTTTGTTTCTGTCCCAAGGGTTAGGTATTCAAGGGTTCTATAGACAATTTTTTTCCCTATGCTATAGCTCTCTGATATACGTGCAGGTTCCAACAGTAGTACTCAGCCCAATATCTCAGGGCACCAACTAAGGAGGCTAGACTGTTCCTTAAGCCGTACTACCCGACCACCCAGGTACTAGAGAGTTTCTTCCCAAGTGTTGTTCTAAGTGACACTATAGCAGTCAGGTGGCTAAATGGTTTATCTATGGAGGGCTTCAAGAGATCTAAGTCGATCTGTATACAGGTGTTTTCTGATGTGCTACCACTTGAAGGGGTACCAACTGTTAGGACCACAAAATGTACCTTCTTGCCCATATTTTTTGCCACTATGACACTCTTGTTCACTCACATTTAAACTCACATTATCACTTTATCCTATCTTTCCAGAGGTATACAACGTCTCTTCTCTTTACTATACGTTTAATCTGTTTTGCATATAATTTTACATCACTCTCGTACTTAACCATTGATTAGAAATGTATAAGTGTTGAAACAATTCAAACTGCAGATTACCATTTGAGGCCTGTTGTTGAAACAACAACTCACATAAGTTGTTACACAGTCCATGGTTGACGATGCTGAAACATAGAAGCTGCTACACAATCCATGGTCGACGATGCTGAAACACAGAAGCTGTTACACAGTGCATGGTCGACGATGCTGAAACACAGAACCTGTTACACAGTCCATGGTCGACGATGCTGAAACACAGAAGTTGTTACACAGTCCATGGTCAACGATGCCGAAACACAGAGGAAGTTGTTACATAGTCCATGGC
Organism: Picea sitchensis; assembly: GCA_010110895.2. Classification (NCBI taxonomy): domain Eukaryota; kingdom Viridiplantae; phylum Streptophyta; class Pinopsida; order Pinales; family Pinaceae; genus Picea; species Picea sitchensis. The sequence continues at coordinate 23,037 of SNQJ01S0123913.1, forward strand.
CGATGATGCTAAAACATAGAGGAAGTTGTTACATAGTCCATGGCCGACGATGCTGAAAGTCCACGGTCAATGATGTTGAAACACAGAGGAATTCGTTACACAGTCCATGGTCAACAACAACTCACACAGATTGACTACAACAACTGCACCGTGAGTCAAGCACCAACCATCGCTGTTGGTTGAGAAGTGCTGAAACAGTCAGAACGCAAATCTTGTGGCTGGAACAACCCACGATTTGCGATGTCGAAACAACATACAACAGCAATAACAAGAAAGAGTTGTTACTCCAGCTGTAACAGCAACACCTCACTCAGCACTCGTAATAGCATTATGTTGTGAGAGACTAGGATATCCTATTCTGGTTTAGAAATTCGATCTGACTAAGAATAGGACTCAGATATACACCTGTAATTTTTGATCAATTGTATCGAAGGGATTCCCTCTTTAAATAAAGGGAATCATCATTCGAGAGGCTCTCCAGTTTTTTGGGTACTAGGAAAGTTTTACAGAGAAGGACGTACTTCATTTTCATATTGTAATATGATAGATTGATAGATGAATAAAATATTGTTTTGAGCATCCTTTTCTAGCCTCTTCATTCTAGGGGAATCTTGTGAGAAGGGAGGCCCACCTTCTTCACAAGATTCACCCGTTAGTTTTATAGTGTGTTAGTGTGATCTTTGTTTATGCCTTGATTGATTTATGTCTTGCTGAAACACTACTTTAATGAATTATGCTTTGCTGAAACACTACTGAAATCTGTTTTGTTAAGAACTATGTTTTACTGAATGTTACATTGTTTTCATGAAGTTCATGCTTGAGTAACTGTTAATCATTTTAGTTAGCAATCTTGTGTGATGAATTTATGAAAGCTTGCTAATCAGAGACTGGTGCTGAAGGTTCCTGCTTTGGGAAGGAAATAGGGTCCTGTTCTCTGTTAGGATTAGTTAGCCTTCAATTATTTCCATAAGTGTTCTAATCAGAGACTGGTGTTGAAGGTTCCTGCTTTGGGAAGGAAATAAGGTCCTGTTCTCTGTTAGGATTAGTTAGCCTTCAATTATTTCCATAAGTGTGCTAATCAGAGACTGGTACTGAAGGTTCCTGCTTTGGGAAGGAAATAGGGTCCTGTTCTCTGTTAGGATTAGTTAGCCTTCAATTATTTCCATGAGTGTGCTAATCAGAGACTGGTGCTGAAGGTTCCTACTTTGGGAAGGAAATAGGGTCATGTTCTCTGTTAGGAGTTAGATAGCCTTCAGTGTGCATTATTTCAGTTAAGCAATAAATTCATGAAGTGTGATGATCCGAAACAGGTGTTGAAGATTCTTGCTTTGGGAATAGGGTCTTGTTCTCTAGTTACAGAATAGTTGGTCTTTTCTGTTGCAGTATCTTGTGTTATTTTAATGTAATCCAGGATTCTTCAATTAATCATTTCTTTAAACTTTGAGCTTTGCAATAGGTAGATTTCTTTTCTGTAATTCAAGTTAGAACTTTAGTTCATTCAAGGAAAGTGTGATTGATATAGTTTCATTTACTACAACTCTAGGTTGCTTTTGAAATTGAGCATATATAGTGCGTGGTTACCTTTGAAATAAACAGACTTCCCTGGGTTGACAATTTATGTAGCACTTGATTGTTTAAATTAAATAAGCAATTATAGTGACCAACATTTTGGCGTCGTTTCCAAGGAAGGTAATTTTAGATTTCAAAAGAACTTATGATTTTTCAGATACAAGGATTGCATGAGAGGATGCGGAGACCCCAAAGATACTGACCCTACAGGTGGAAAGGGAAGAGGAAGAGGAGGAAGAAAGACTTACATTGATGAGATTATATCAAAGTCTGAATCTGCTGCTCAACGACCAATCCTTTGGAAACAAAAATCCCAACCTTCATTTCAAGCAAACTTTGAAACAGGAAAAGAAGTTTGGAGTCCTCAGACAATCCAGAAACCAGCAGGAGACATTGAGGACAGAGAAAGAGCAGCAGGGGAGAAGACAGAAGAAAACATGGATGAGTACAATGAAGAATTGCTTCACGAAGAACAGGCAGGTCCTGAAGGAGAGGTAAATGATGAAAACTCTTTCTCTACATTATGATTTCCTATTGGCAATCTTCCTAGAGGGGTAGGCCCCATGAAGAACATTCCACTCTCAGCACTACCTAATTTTCATGGTTTGTCTTCAAAAGATCCCGATGAATTCCTTTTTGAGTTTGATATATTATGCAGAAGTTATGATTACATTTCCAATGCTCAAAAGTTTAAGCTATTTCCAACAACATTAAAAGGAAATGCACTAAGATGGTTCATGAGTCTTGGAGGCCATGTAATCACAACATGGGACCAAATGAAACAGAAATTCCTAAATAAATACCAGGACTATTTCCGAACAAGAGAAAAGAGGGAGGAGCTATTTAAGATTATGCAGAAAGAGGATGAAAATCTGGAGGACTTTGTAGAAAGGCTACAGTATAATCTACAAAGATCCAGTCACCCCAATGTAAGTAAAGATATTCTCAAAACTATATTATTAAAAGGAGTAAGGGATGACTGTCTAGATATGTTGAATATGCTTGGAAAAGGGGACATATCTAAGGAATCATACGATGAAATTGTTAATTTATGCAAAAAATGTTCAAGAGGAGCTTCAAGAAATAGATCAAACAGCAGGGACACCACATTTTCAAGAGTCCAAAAATCAGCCAGTGGGGGAGCAACAAGATCCGAGATAGGTAATTTACTTGAAGGTTTTAAAACTGAAATGTTAAGCTCTTTTGCCTCACAAATTGACACCCTGCAGATTCAAAAGAAGGAAGCAGAAGCAGAAGCATCCTTTTCCATCTTTTATTCTCAATGCAGAGACAAGCACCCACGAAGGGAATGTCCATTGGAAAAAAATCCAATCTGCACCATCTGTGATAAAGATCATGAAACTCAACAATGTCCATCTTTACCAGGGATCAAGGAAGCATTACAACCAACGGACGAAGAAGCTGAAGTTGTCTATCTGTTGACACAGAGAAGGCAATGGCAACCTTGGGGACAAGGTATGAATCCTAACATGCCATTTACATCTTCTAATCGTTGGAATAATTATCCTTCTTTCAATCAAATGAGTTACCCCCCCTATAATCAAATGCAATACCATAATCAAATGAATTACCCACCCATGCAACAAACTAACCCACTCTTTGTTGATCCATCGATGTGGACTCCTTGGCCTCCACAACAACAACAACCATATCAAAACCAATGGAATCCAAATTGGAGAGGACAACAACTCCCCTTCCCGAATCAATTACCTCAATCACAATTT
>SNQJ01S0123915.1:2935-14838 GCA_010110895.2 Picea sitchensis
TTTTTTTTTTTATTTGAGGTCTTTGGCTGAATGATTTCTTTAGAATCCCATTGGGCTATGGGGTCTATGTCAAAACTTAAGGTTAGATAAACATCTTTTAAAGGGATTCTTCACAGGGTGAGATAGCCAAGATATTGGATCGATTAAGATAAAATGTGATGGAAAGATAGAACAGGTGAGAGGTTCATTTAAGTAAAGAAGCATTCAAGAATTTCTTTAACTCAAAATCAGAAGAATAACATGAAAACTGATAAAAGGCCAGATACAGAGCACCCAAGGTAAATTTTGTTCTTTAAATTCCTTTTAACAGTTGGAATTACAAAATAAGGTGATAACAGAGTAAGAAAACATTAACAAAGCAAGAAAAACATCACCAATGTCCAGACGCAAGAATCTTGTGCACCAATTCCTTTGTATTACTGGTGGATCTAAAAAATTACAGATAACAGCCTTTCTGGGTTCAATGATCAACCTCTTTTACATCAAAATCATATAAATAAATATGAGATATTCCCCAACAAGTTGTGTAAGCCGGATTTAACTGCCTGAGCCAAAAATAGCCACAAATCCCTAAACATTTGGAACTGTCCGCCATGAGAGATGGGCCGAATTTCTGCGAAAAAGAGGTCCACTCAGACATTTCTTTCTCTTTAATTATGACACCTGGGAAAAAAATGAAGGAGTTTATTGTATATGGGCATGTTCTGGACAAAAAAAAGCTTCGGTTTCGCCAAATTCACCTCCATCTCACCGAAACACCTCCCACAAAATCAGGACTGCAACAGAAAAATGAAAAACTGAAAACATGGGCTTTGAAGATGGTTTCGATTCTCCCTTCTCATAGCACCTGTGAAAAAAATGATAGATTTTTTTGTTCTTCATCCCATTATAGAGAAAAAACTCTCTCTTTTTTTCAAAATTCGATTTATTCTTCCCGGAATTCGTTTTGCAAGTTAACTGGTAAAAACGCTGTGAAAGCGGTTTTTGTTTTGGGGGAAGAGTGGTATTTTGGACCCCCCCTGAGGTGGTAAGCAGTTTTAGGTGGGGGGGTCCTGCTGGCCTATGGAGCCGACACCTTTCCAAGGGTGGTTTAGGCAATACAACCATTTCGAACCCCCGCCCCCTCGTTAAACTTCGGATGGCGAGGGGGGGTCCGGAAATTTTTATATCCGTTGATTTAATTGGTTTGGGAATGTGATGTTTAAGGGTGGGTAGGACTTACAATAGGTTTAGTTTTTATTTTTTTTACTTTTTGTTTCTTTTTAATATTTTTTATTTTGTTTACGTGTTTGGTTTGTTTTATTATAATTTGTTTTAATTTTTTAGTTTTGTTTATTTTTATTTTATTTTATTTTAATTTTAATATATGTTATTTATGTTTTTGTATTATTGTTTTGTGTGTTTTATTTTTATTTTTATTTTTTTAACTTTTATTTAATCTTTAATTAATAAAAGAACAAAATTAACACAGTTGCAACTAACTTAACTATTAATTAATTAATAATTAATTAATTATTAACTAGTTAGTTATTAGTTAGTTTAACATATTCTAACTATACTAACATTATTATAATCTAATTAACTTATTGTTCTTTTGTTTATCCTAAGCTTTATTATTCATGGATGGGTGGTGGGCGAGATGTAGCCAAGGGATGACAGGACAAGGGGTGAGGGCACAAGCGATGGATGAAGGATGTAGCATGGAGCAGAGGAGGTTTGATGCAATGGACTGATGACACGTTGCGTTGGGACAAAGTCATGGAAAAACCACCCATTCTAGACCCCCTCCCACCATTAAAGGTAGAGTGGTAGAGGGTTCGAATAGCATGTGAAGCGTCCCATTTACCGTTGTCATGATGGCCGTAGATCTGTGCACACTTGTCCCATCACCACCATTAAAAGAAGAACAGTCAAGGGAGTCTGGAATCGCGTAGTCGTTGATCTACGTGCTGCTAGATTGACCATCGATCTAAACACGTTCTTTATTCTCCAAGTGTGAATGTAGCAAAAAATTAGGCTTAGTGCTTTTGTGGGTTTGTGCAGCACTTCCCTTGCTTTTGTCTCCATGGGATTAGGAAACACCACTCAGCATCAACAATCATGAGATTTTCTTTTCTTTTCCTTTCCTTGAAATAATTTGCAGAAACGAAATACTATTTGCAAGCCAAAATACACCAAGAGTGAAAATTTTCCAATCACCAGATGATACTATGAATTATGGGGTTATAACAATGGCTCCACCAGGGGATGACAACTCTTTTGGGGAGGTGGTAGAACCAGCGAACTTTGAACATGCTGACTAGTGCTTTATTCATTGGGCCAATCCCAAAATCTTATTTTGCTTAGGTACTATTTTGATCTTTGTGAAAACCAAATCAAAATGAACACTTATAAAAAAGAGATTCTCGGAATGCTGAGCTTATTCAAAAATACTACCTACCCTACACTACTGAAAATCATGCTAAATCAAATAATACAAAATGGTGATATGAAGCCAATCAAGTAGTTGTTGAGACTAGTGGACTACTTGACTACTTATTAGCACAGTAAAAGAAGCGACCTTTTGTCCATATATTCAAAACTACAAAGTGTAATGGACACTGTAGAAAACATGATTGATCTTTACAACAAAGACCTCGATAATTTTGAAGGACCAAAGTAATGCTAGGAATAGATTGGGGTTCTCCATTGAAAAATTTATCCATATAGGTAGTTATATGATCAAGGTAGAACTGACTTGCTCCTTGATATTCAAACTTAACCAACTCAACTTCATGATTTGATGCTATGGTTGTGCTATTTTCATCCTCATGCACTTCGAGACATGACTGCAAAATGTTAAATTGGGTTATGAAATGATACTTCTTGAACCGTCCACGTAGTTATTTGCTGATCATGTCAATATCATAGAATCTTTTCAGCCTATAGATGGATGATGGAAAATGGCTTTGACAACCCAAGTCATCCAACACATTAGATATAGGGTCATAAAACGCTTTAGATAATGGTGCCATTGGATCTACTGGTACTTCATGGCTTACATTGTGACTTCCAACTAGAATCCGACCAAGATTCCCCCTCAAAATTTGAAATGAATTAAAGCATAGGGGCAATGAATCAATATGGATCAGCACATCACTTGTTCCGAGCTTCATGATTTCATCCAAGGTTTGACCTTCAAAAAGGAACAAGGGATAAACTTATGGATCATCTTCCATATCAACAATGGCATCTTCAATGATTGATCATAGGGGTACTACGTCTTCACTATTTAAAGCGGCCTGGAAGTTTCTTTTAAATCGAAAGATGAAACTTATATGGGCAAAGTGTTTCCCACTGCTATGATTTTTGCACTTACGATCATTCTTTGTCATAATTTCCGTAACGCAGCAGTTTTCCTAGCTGCAGGATTTACCAAAATGATCTTCTTCCTCCAGTCATATGTGGGTGATTTCTTTGAACAATCCACATTTATTTCAGCCTCGCAGTCATCATCATATTGATAGCACTTGGGTAGATTATGCAAGTAAGAAATTTCATCCAACATGCACATCATATCGGTGGTTGTTCCTCTATAAGTTAAGATGGAACTTCATCTTTGACTACGATGTGAATTGAATACATGAAATAATCATTATTCAAATCATGGTACCAAGGATGAGCAGAAAAATGTTTAGAACAATGACCTTTCTTTCTCTGAAATCAATGGAACATGATGTCTTTTGGACCGACAAGCTCATCTTTCTGTTGATCCTCTGCATCATCTATTCCATGGCATTGGCCAAAATGTCTAGTTTATCTTTTGATGACTTTGGTTTCTCCTTTTCTTTGTTCTTTACCTTTGACATCTTGATCAACAAGTTGGTCTCAACATCGACTGCAATGTTCTGCATTTCCTTGAGAGTTGTAATGTTCCTTTCTCTTAATTGAATGCCATCTCAGGATCGAATGCATCAGGGTAATGCAAGTGATTTGATCACGGGGGTGGCCTTATATCCAACAGGCATTGTATGATATACGTTATTGAAACTTGCACAAAACTGTTGTACTGTTTCCCCTAGTTGTATTTTCAAATGTTTATACTGCTAGGATTAGAAAAACATTTCTCATGATCATATCGATCTAAAGAAAACTTGCACGCAAGCGATTAGGTATTATTAACCGGTGGGAGATTTCTAAACTAGTTCTTGACTTTAACTCCCAATGATAGGGAAAACATTACGATGTAGACATCATCATCTTCTACCTTAAAGAGATCAAGAAAATCCTCAAGGTTTGAATATGCTTTTCAGCAATAATATTGGCATCCTCTCCATCAAACTGCGGGTAGATTATTTGTAAGGAAGTCATGGAGGATAGGAGGGAAATCCTAGAGGCTTGTATATGTCTAGGATTTTGGAAGGTACAGGAAAGCGAGGCTTACAACCATCTGTAGCTTTAGCAAGAGTAGGAGTTAAAGAAGGAGGCTTATGTCTCACTAGGACTTCTACAAGTGCATCTAGGATGTGCACAGGAGTGTATGGTATGTACATAATCTACAATTGAGGATCTGATCTCTTGAGGCTCATCAATTTGCATATGATCAATATAAACCCGATTAATATACTTTTGATCGGGCTTAGAATAAGATAGAACATAATTACATATAAAACTAAAGATGTCTTGAATGCAATTTGAATTTGAGTACCTGGTCTTTCTAGCATGCTTGGCCATGCTTTAGGTTATTCCTCTAATGGAGTCTTTGAGTTAGGTAGTAGATAATTGGAGTCACCGGTGAATGATCTCATTCCTCTTGTGTTTGGTCAGCATCCACCATGGAGTGACTATCCCAGACTTTAGAAGTGTACCAGGGAGAGTTCCTTAGTATGTTAAGCCATTATGTTATCACTCTGTAATTTGCCCAAAGTGTGGAGGCTGATCACAAAGGGAAACATCAAAAGGCTCCGCCGAGTTAGGGATCTAGCCCTATGAGACTTAGAAAGGGATCTCTCTATCAAATTTAGATTTTCTTAAAATAGGATATTAGGCTAGTTATGCGAGCGAGGTTTGTTTTTTATTTGAGATCTTTGGTTGAATGATTGTTTTAGAATCCCATTGGAGCTGTAAAGTGCATTGTCAAAACTTAAGGTGAGATAAATAGATTTTAAAGGGCTTCTTCACGGGGCAAGATAGCCAAGATACTTGATCGATTAAGATAAAATGTGATGGAAAGATAGAACAGTTGAGAGGTTCATTTAAGTAAAGAAGCATTCAAGAATTTATTTAACTCAAAGTCAAAAGAGATAGCATGCAGTTGATAAAAGGCTAGATACACAATTACTTCGAATTAATTATGTTCTTTAACTTCCTTTTAAGAGTTGGAATTAGAAAACAAGGTGATAACAAAGTATGAAAACATTAACATAGCAAGAAAACATCACCAATGTCCAGACGCAAGAATCTTGTGAACCAATTCCTTTGTATTATTGGTGGATCTAAAAAATTCTGAAGAGAACAACCTTTATGGGTGCAATGATCAACCCTTTACATCAAATCATCGAGATAAATAGGAGATATTCCCTAACAAGTTGTGTAAGTCGGATTTAACCACCTCGGTAGGCTAACACAAATCCCAAATATCTAGAGGCTGCATGAATGATGGGCCGAATTTCTGCGAAAAAGTGGTCCACTCAGACATATATTTATCTTTAATTATGACACCTAGGGGAGGAAACCTGAAGGAGTTTATTGTATATGGGCATGTGTTATGGACAAAAAAATCCTTACGTTTTAGCAAATTCTCCCTCCGAGCTCAGAAACACCTCAACAAAATCGAGTTGCTGAAAAATGAAAAACAAAAAAAAATGGGCCTTGAAGATGGCTTGGATTCTCCCTTCTCATGGCACACATTGAAACAACTGAGAGAGGTTTTTTCTTCATCCCGTTAGGAGAAAAACCTCTCTTGGGTTTCAAAAATTCGATTTATTCTTTCAATTCATTTTGCAAGTTAAGCTGTTCAAAAGCATTCTGGCCGGTTTTTGGGGAAAGAGTGGTGATACGGACCCCCACAGGAGTAATTAGCGATTTTAGGGGTTACGCTTTGCTTGTGGATGCGACACTTTTCCAAAGATTTGGTTTAGGAAATACAATATTCACGGACCCTGCCCCCTCGTTAAACTTAGGATGGCGAGGGGGGGTTAAATAAATTACATTTATTTGATTTAATTGGTTTGGGAATGTGATGTTTACGGGTTGGTAGGACTTAGGATAGAGTTTAGTTTTTTATATTTTTACTTTTTGTTTCTTTTAATATTTTTTATTTTGTTTACGTGTTTGTTTTGTTTTAGTATAATTTGTTTAATTTTTTAATTTTTGTTTTATTTTTTACTTTGTTTATTTTTATTTTAATATATTTTATTTATGTTTTATTTTTATTATTGTTTTGTTTTGTTTTTTTTTAATTTTTTTTTAACTTTTATTTAATCTTTAATTAATAAAAACTAACCTAGTTACTAAACTAACCCAACTATATTAATGGTAAATTAATTAATTAATTAATTATTAACTAGTTGGATAGCTAGTTTAACCTATTCGAACTATACTAGCGTTATTACTTAATCTAATTAACTTATTGTTCTTTTGTTTTTATCTAAGTTTGATTATTCATGGATCGGTGGTGGGCTGAGATGTAGCCAAGGGATAAAAGGACAAGGGAGTGAAGTGACATGGATGAAGGATGTGGCATGGAGCCAAAAAGGCATGATTTAATGGATGGGTGACACGTGGAGACAGGGTCCGTCGGGCTTCACCTCATTAGGATTTATAGTTAAAGGGAGTAGAAGATAGTGGGGGTTTAGAATGCTTTAGTAGACCATCCATCTCTTGCTTTCTTATCATGATGACCATGAATGCAATGCTTGTTTGGTCACCATTAAATTTAGATTAAAAGCATAGCGGTCGAGGGGTCTAGAATCCAATCTAAGCCATGGATCTGGCAGCGGCTAGATCGGTTGTCGATCTAAGAATGTTCTTTATTCTCAAGGCATGAATGCAGCAAAAACTTGGAAGCAGTTCTTTTTGTGGGTTTGTGCACTGCTTCCCTTTCTTCTGTCTCCATGGGGTTAGAGAAACACCACTAAGCGTCAACAATCATGAATTTTCTTTTTTTTTTTCCTTTCCTTGAAAATAATTTGCGAAATGAAATATTATTTGCAAACCAAAATACACCAGAGTGACAAAATTTCCAATCACTAGATGATACTATGAATTATAGGGTTATAACAATGTCTATAAACAAGAAGATTATATATATTTTTAGGGAGATTCTGTAAAAACATTGTAATTTTTCTCCTTGTAGTGGCTTGTAGTAGAAACGGGCCTTCGGTGAAGGTTGGTTCAGCTCACACAAATATATTGGTGTCTCTTCTTAATTTGGTGCTTATCGATTGGGGATTGGTGTCTCCATTAGATCGATGTCTAAGAATATTTGTAAGAGTAGGTTGGTGCTACTCAAACAAATAGATTGGTGTCTATTTCTAAGTTGGTTCTTAGCAGTGGGGATTGGTGTCTATGGTATGTTGGTGTCTATGAATATATATGTAAAGAGTGGTGATTTTTAACATGGTTTTTACTAGTGGGGATCAATGTCTCTATTAGGTTGGTGCCTAAAATATTTTATAAAAAAAAAAAAAAATCGTGGTTTTCTCCCGAAAGGGTTTTCCATGTAAATCTTGTGTTTATCATTGCATTTCTTATTAGAGCATATGTGATTTGTTTTTCTTATGATTCATGAATGCTTGAAAAGGTAAAAAAATGTCTTATACTTATTCAACCCTTTACTCTCTTAGTATAAGTGTGTACTCAACATGCCAGCATCTCCTCTTGACCTATTATCATCCAACAATTTTTTTTTTTTTCTATAGCTATGCACTTCTTTATTCAAGTTTCTCATAGTTTCAACCAGCTCCACTGGATCCACTCTAACACTATGTCCAATGGATTCGGTCTTTGCATTTCCCAAGCTATTATGTAAATCTCTTATCTCATCCTCATAGTTTTAATATCCATGAGCATCCTCAATATCTCTAGAACTCATACATGAACCAATTATGTTTTTCCTATACCTCTATTTCTACAAAAATGTGGATGCAACAATTGTTGTTAGAGTTAAGCATATGGTAAAATATTTCATTAATTGGGATACATGTCATAATTAAGCATATGGTAAAATATTTCATTAATTAGGTTACATGGAATTCATATACTGAATTTATGAGGAGCATGGATTCATTGAAATTTGATTCTGATTGTTTAGATACATTTTCATCTAAATTATCTTTCCAATGACTATGCTCATGCCTCATTCTTAGTTCTAAGCTAAAAGTTATAGCATTATGAAGTTTGCATTTTCTACTCATTGGTGACTTGTTTTTACTGATGTGATTTTTCAGAGCGATTGATTTATACCACCTGTAGACGAAAATCAGTGAGGAATTAGAAAAACGTTTGTATTGGTAATATAGGATTTATGATTGGGAATATGATTCTCTAGTTAAATTCTATATAAATATGGAATTGGTGATTTTGTTTTCTTTTACACTTTCTCTAGAATTTAAAATTTTAGCCAAAACTGAGCATCTCCCAAAAAAAGAAAAAATGGTCAAAAATTCCTCAAGGAAAATTTGTTCGGATTGATGAGTATAAAAAATGTCAACAAAATAAAATTTTATGGATTGGCGGTCTGAGGTCCCTTTTCCTCCTTTGAAGATTTCAGAAATCCCCAAAACACGCCAAAGAATAGTGTATTTTTCACTTTTTTAGCATCTCCACATCAACGCATTGTGAATTTTGTAAAGATCCCAAATGGGTATCTTCATGTCTGCTTTTTGAGCTTCCTCTAAAATTTTCACCTTTTTATGGGCCCCATATATTGAGCAAAACCCAAATATTTGAAATTCACTAATTCATGTTTTTTAGAATATTTAAGTAGGATTATCCAATGGCCCTCACCGGAATTCTTGTATCCCTTATAATTTCGGACACACACCTAAAATTTCATCAAATTTTGAGTTGAAATGCTCATGTTATTTCTAAAAAAAGAAATTGGCTCTAGAATTTTTTATTTTTTATTTTTACTAACATGGCAATCTAGCTAGAAATGTATGACACATGGGTGTTGGTGTCCATATTTCATATCTTGATTCATCTATTTCATCATCCTTTCCCTCAATTTGCAATCGACTTATTTATTTACATCGAGGATCGACGATTTCATTCCATCGACGATTTTCAGAAGGTTTTCTTTATAAGATTTTGTCGATCTTTGATCTCTCCATCCGCGATCAACGATTTCCTTTCATCGATTATTTTCAAAAAGGTTTATTTAGAATATTTCACCAACCTTTGGTCGCTCCATCAGCGATCGAAAATTTCCTTGCATTGACAATTTCATAAACATTTCTTTATAATATTTCACCAATCTTTTATCCCTCCATCAATGATCGACAATTTCCTTTCATCGATAATTTTCAGAAAGATTTCTTTATAATATTTCACCAATATTGTAGATGAATATCAACCATCGATCTGGTAAACGTTTCCAAACTCTGAAGAAAAATATCAATCATCAATCTGCTAAAGTTCTCGAAACTCCTAATACAAATCTCAATCATCGATTTGCTAAAATTCACCAAACTCCAAATATGAATCTCGATCGTTGATCTGCCAAAATTTTCCATACTCTGAAGATGAATCTCAATCGTCGATCTGCTAAACTTTTCCAAACTCTGAAGATGAATCTTGACTATCGATCTACAATCGATGATTTCCTTCCTCTTTTCTCCATTGGCAACCGATGATTTTCTTCCAAATTTCATTTGGACTTCGTCGAATTCCAAAGTTCAATAAAAAATCAATGATTTCCTTCAAATTTTTTGTTTGGACTTCGTCGAAACTCACCGAACTCTAAAAACTTACAAATATTTTTCCAATCTAGGATGAACCTACACCATTGATCTCAAAATCAAACACAATCTCGATGGTTGATCCATAAAATTCTATTCCGCGACCCATGTCTTCTTCTGTCATGGTAGTTCTACTGTGGACCTTGTCATTCCACGTCAGAGGTATGGTCCATGTCATCATTTATACAAAAAATTTCAAAAATCCTGAAAATTATATTTTTAAAAAGATTCATTATTTTTCTGAATTTTCTTCGATGCACTTGAAAACATTAACCGATACAAATGAATCTTGATTGTTGATTTCCAAGTCAAATTTGATTTGGTTCGTTGATTCTACTAACTCCTCATTCGTCATTAAAACACACAATTCGACTTTCCATGATGAATTTAACTCTACAACTTGCAGATCAATGCCATTGATCATCTCCTAAATCATTCTGACTGCAAATTCAACCTGAATTTGCTCTGAAATTTGGAAATTTCACTATGTGTTCACAAATTTTCCCAAATATTTCATAAACGAAAGCTCTACAACAACAAATTTACCAATTTATCACTAGTCCTTGGCCTATATGGGTCTGGTATTGAACCAGAAGCTCTGATACCACTTTGTGGTGTCCCCCACTACTAAACTATTAAGCCCTAATATTGTCTCATTACCCCTTAATTGGGGAATATTATATTAGTAATGTTATTTTATTTATGTCGGCTTTAGGCAATTAGTTGTAATTATACCTCCTAGTCTCCTATGTATACCAAGGAGACATTTTCATTTTGAATCGTCTTGTACTTGAACATTTAAGTGGTGTAAAAGGAGGTTTCCCCCTCGAAGAGGATTATTATCTGAAATTATATCTTTTTCAAGGTGTTGAGTACTTTTTCTGAGGTTTTTCTATGCTATATTGACATTTGTTTCTTAACATATGGAATCAAAACTCAAGGTCTTGGGGTTTCGCTGCTACATCTGAGACACCTTGGAATTTTCTCTATAACATTTTTTCTACAACGTTTTAGAAGGAAATTCTTGGAGGATATTTAGTAGACGGATCAAGATACATTGGGTTCAAAATTCAACTCCTGAGGCCTTATACTTTTGGAGATACAGCCTGTACAAGATAGGGTTCTAGAATCATTCTGAACTGAATCATTGCAGAATTTTCGCTATAACACATTCTCTGTAATGTTTCAAACATTGAAATCTGGAGACTATTTATAGAAATTAGAAAGGTATCTATGGTAAAAACTTCATCTTTTGGTTCATCTTAAATTTGTAGATAAACCCTGTGTAAGATAAGGTATCTGACTAGTCCTATTGACTAGTCTCAAGAAGGTGTTCCAGGTAAAACAATCATAACTGCTTCCTAGAGTATCCAAATTGAGTGGGACTAGTTTCATTGTATCGTGGACAATTTATAGTATTTCTGGTGCGAGTTTCAGAATTTTATATCAATTATTTTGTGTGAGGCACGCTATACAAGTGAGATCTCTTGGAAAGTCCAAAAATCGACAGGTTGTGGGGAAGTTACCGTAAATTCCACTTGGCACATCCAATTTTGATCATACATGTGGCATTACAGAGAAGAAATATCAAAGAACTACATAAAATAAAGTTTCATACCCAGAAGGGCCGAAACTTGGGAGACACGACAGACGAAAGATTGTCTAGCAGAAACACCTCAAAATCAAGGTTCAAAAGTGATACTTGGCCAACATGCCACCCAAAAAGGAAAATTATACACCAAATAAGCCTCCAGACAATCCTACTTGGACTCTTGATGAAGGTGAAGAAATAAGTAGGGACATAAATGATTTACAAAATAAGATAGTAACAAAATATGAACTACAAGAGATGATGGAGGGTTTAAAAGGGGAGATCATGGAAGTATTGAAAAATTTCGTAACAGAGAAGACACCTGAAAGTGAAAATACATCCCATGAAATTCATGATGAGGACACAAGGAA
>SNQJ01S0123916.1:16332-26517 GCA_010110895.2 Picea sitchensis
TGTTGTCTTGTTGATATCTTCTTCCTTTATCCTCACTTGATGATAACCTAATCTCAATTCAATATTGGAAAAGATTCTTGCACCTTTCAGTTGATCAAATAAATCATCAATCATTGGAAAGGGATATTTGTTCTTTATAATGACCTTATTCAACTATCTAAAATCAATAGACAACCTTAAGGTTCCATCTTTCTTTTTCACAAAAAGAATTGGGGCTCCCCAAGGTGACACACTTGGGCATATATACCACTTCCTCAAAAGTTCTTCTAGCTCCATCTACAATTCTTTCAATTCTAGTGTGCCCATTCTGTAAGGTGTCTTGGACATTGGGGTAGCTCCTTACACCAAATCAATAAAGAAATCAATGTCTCTCTTTGGTGGCAATCCTGAAATATCCTCAAAAACATCTTCAAAATCTTTTAAGACTGGATAGTCTTCAACACTTGCCACTTTATCTCTAGATGCCTCTTCCATATGGGCTGCAAAAAATTGACATCCCTTCCTGAAACTCTTTTTCAACTACATAGCTGAAATTTCTCTAATAGTTTCAACTCTTGGAATGCCTTGAATCTTTCCCTACTGCCCTTTCTCATCAAGACAAGTTATTGTCTTGTTGTAAAAATCTAGAACAACATGGTGTTTTTCCAACCAATCCATGCTAATTAGACAGTCATATGAACCCAAAGGTATAACGTTCACATCTACCTTTATGTTGAGTCCATTCATGTCTATTGGACAATCTTTAACCAACTCATTGATCTTCCTCTTAGCCCCTTGTGGCTAACTGAACTAACCAATATTTCTTATGCTTACTCCTTTGCAAGTGAAATCTTTCAATAATGTTAGAGTTTATGTAACTATGGCTAGCTCCAGAATCAAATAAAATTTCTATGGGATGGTTATCAATCTTACCTTCCACTTCAATCATGGGGGATTGATACTCTACTTGCTTCTTGTGCAAGGCTGCATTGGCATGCTTCCTCCCATATCTTCCATTGTTTCAGCCTCCTGAATGTTGTGAATAGTCCTCATTCTTTCTACTTTGTGAGGGTAGTCCTTATACAAGTGATTCCCCTCACATTCCCAACATTGTACAAGTTTTGCCTTGGCCTTTTCCCAAAATAATTTGTTGTCTTTTGTTCATTTTGGGTTGTCTAGACTTGTTGATTTGCTTGAGATTTATTCTTGAAAAATGGTGGCTTAAATCCTTTCTGCCTTTTCTCCCTCTTTCCTTTCATCTTGTCATTGCAAGTCTTTTGATAGACTAGCCTCCCTCCTCTCTACTCATAAATATTCCTTGCTCTCCTTATGGTCTCCTCCAAAGTCTTGGGGTTATCATATTGTATATTTTCACTATAGAAGGAGGGAAACCCACTCAAAAACCTTTGGGTTTTGACCTTCACATCTTTTATGAAATAAACATACTTCAACAATTCAAATAACCTCTTCTCATACTAATTTGTTGACATGCTTCCCAACTTTAGTTCAAAGAACTCCTTCATATTCCTCTCATAGTAATGCTCAGACAAATATTTATCTTGTAAATATCCTTTGAACTACCTCAATTAGATCCTCTTCTCATCAATATGTTTGGCTCTCTTAAGTTGGTCCCGCTACATGGATGCCTTTCCCTGCAAGTGGTAGGTTGCAATTCTTGTTTCTACCCTGGAGGGGTAATCATGCACCTGTAAATATTTCTTCATTTCCAATAGTCAGGCCTCAACCTCCTCTCCCTTTCTATTCTCACCATTGAAAGTTGGTGGCTTGATCTTCCTGAGTTCACCTTACAAGATGTCTCCCTCTGACCTTCTCCTCTGCCTCCTGACAAGGGACACACTTGGGCTGCTCCCTGGCCCTGAACTAGCATGAGCCCTCCTAGTGGATTTCTCTGGGGAATTATTGTGCCTGCTCCTACTCCTTGACTTCTTTTCATCCCCATGCCCATCCCTTATGCTATGGGATTTTGATGTTGTCACTTGTCTAGCACTAGCTTCTTGCCTTATGCCATAGTCCTTTTTTTCTTGCTTCTGCAACAAGTTCAAGATCTAAAGTATTTCCTTCTGAGCCTTCATAATATTTTCATTATCAACCCTATAACTCTGCGCTTTTCTTTGTAGGCTCCTCATAGTAACAGGCTCTTTCCTGTCTCTTCTTCCATTGGACTCTATCTTAGCATTCCCCATGTTAACATGCATACCTTTGAACTCTTCCTCATCACTGTAGGATTCTTGGGCATCTTCCATTGTTGTGGTTCTCATATAGGAACCAAATTGCTTCTCATAACCTCTAATTATAAATAAAATGTGCATGCAAACAATTTTTTTTAGATGAAAATAAACACATACACAATTTGGAAATATAATTCATAAATTTTTATGCGCTTTAATGACACAAGTCAAATTATTTTGAGTCGGCTACAAAATTTTTTGCTCCAATTAATTTTTTGTTTTAAATGATGGATTCTCCTCATGAAGACCTTTCTATCGATTATTTATTTTCCCAATTCCAAGTTTTGAGCAGAAAGTTATGGTCTTAAGATGTTTTGACCATTTTCCCTTTTTTATCCCAGTATGCTACAGGTGTTCTCTTTCTATGCCAACACATTTTTAGATACCCAGAACTCTAATCTGTCTCCATGATTGACTTCTACAGTCCATGATATTTCCATAGACTACTCCCATGCCCCAAACTGACTTCTGAGATAGGAGTTATGCCCTCTAAAAGAAATATGGTACTAAATTTTACCCTTGATTGTTTTGGTTGTAACTCCCTCATACAAGCTTCGTTTGATGAATAGTTTAACTTTTTCGAAAGCTCTCTCTGAGCTCTATCATTTTGGAAGAAGAAAATGTGTGTCCTTTTATGACACACACTTTTTTACAAATTTGATTTTCTGAAAATGTTTTTTAGGCCCTCAGAAATGTCGTGCAAGATGAAGACCTTCAAAAACCAGAATTTTTCGTAGGAAAATTCACTAATTTACTGTTGTAACAGTCTTTAGATCCAACTTTGATCTCAAAATTGGGATTAATCCCAATCTTTGATCTTCTTGGAATTTCCAAGTTGTAGTTACACCTCCACATGCATGTAAGAACTCTTCTTCGGAGCCTCCCCATTGGTAAGCTTCAATTTTTGGCTACACAATTTCCCTAAAAATCGTAGTCCGAACACTTTCAAACTCCCTCTGAACTCGCAGTCTGAAGCACTATCAAACTCCCTTCAAACTCGCAGTTTGAAGCACTGTCGAACTCCCTCCGAGCTTGTAGTCTGAAACACAGTCGGACTCCCTCTGAACTCATAGTCTAAAACATTATCGGATTCCCTCCGAACTCGTGATCCGAAACACTGTTGGACTCCCTATCAAAAACCTTCCTCGAGACCTCTAAAAACACTTCTTTGAAAGAGCATCTCTGAGATCTGATGGTTGAGAATGACCCCAATTGATCTGACGGCTCTCATTCTTTTGAGATTCTTCCCTCGGTCTTCTCCTATTTGGACTTCAACTCGCGCCCTGCTTTAGGACTTATTTGAAACCTGACTTCCAATGAATGAATAGGATGGACCCTTGATGGGATGAATGGTCCTCGTTTGTTCAAATCGTACCATCAGACTTCTCCTTTCATACTTGACCTCATGCTTGACTCCAAGTCCTTTTGAAACCTTCTTCCCAAATACCTTTTGTGAATGCCTTGCTTGGATATTCTACAATTAAATCTCGATCGCGGATTCTCCATGCCAAATTAAGCTGGGTCGTCAATCCAGAAAACTACACAGTCACTATGAAACAAGTAGGAATTCAACTTCAAGGCCAAATTTGACTCTGTAACTTGCAGATCGATGCCATGAATTACCTTCTTCGACTGCTCTGTAGTGCTGAAATTCAAAACTTGCTCGTAACTTGGGGATTTCACTTATGTTCACCATTTTGCCCAAAATTTGTCACAAGACGAAATTTGCAACAACGAATTTGCTCAATTCGTGTTGGCTCCTGGACCATATAAGCTCAGTGTTGAACCTTGAGCTTTGATACCATTATGTAGTATCCCCCAACTTAAACATGGAACATTACTTGTGAAAATACACTTTAAAATGAAATTTTATTTTGCTAATTAGATTCATGTAGCTTACCAGCTACGATTTAAACACATATCCAACCAATTTATGACACCCATAATTAAATACATATACAACACTCTAAATGACCATGAATGCAACTAATAAAACATTTATAACAACATATAAAACCATTCTCATTCACCGAGTAAATGCATAGCCACAAACTCAAATAATTCAACAAAATAGATAAACACTTATCTTTTATAAAACATTTATGCAACCAACCGCTTGGGAAGGATGTTCCACCCAACCACAGACCTATTGTTCTAAATATCAACAACAAGTCACCCTCGAGTTGGGGCTAGGAATCCACAAAAGAAGGGTGCCTCTCACAATTCCCTCACAACTCAATATCACACAACCCACTGGTTTTGTCCTACAACTATCCTGAAATTCCTCGAGCTCTCTTCCTCTTGACCTGCCTAGCCCAAGGAATGTACCACGTCACTGCTCTCAGTCCATAGGGAATCCCATTAATTTATCAGGGTCTCTTTGGCACAGGTAGCTAGGAACATCTCAACTGGGAACTCAAGGGAACTCAATGCTAGGAAAAACACCAACAAAAACACCAACAAACACTTGTTGATACAATGCAACTCACCCATGAGTTCACTCTTCAAGCCTGACAACTTGGCTCTTCAATTTCCAGCTCCAAAGCTCTCCAACATGCTCCAGAATTTGCCCAACCCTGTTGTTCCTAATCCCAAGCTCTTCTCCCTTGTTTTCTCATATTGTTCCTGTAAAAAATTGAATGTCTAAAACTGCCTATTACTATCCATACAAATTTCCTCTCCTTTCCCAAGATAGTTGACTGCTCACTCTACCCAATGTTGATTGTGATTCAGCCCCATGCTCTCCAATAACTATGGGATATGACACTCACACCCACCCTATAACATGCATTCAATGATTGGTCTCTCATACACTCAACTAGAAAATAGAAGTTTTCCCCAAAATGATAATAAAATTCAGAAATGTGAGTTTGAATTAATACCCATAAATTATTTCCCTTTGGACCCCTCTTGGACACTCTCTAGGCATTTCCCCTCTCTTGTGGATTAATAATCCCCCATATCTATCCATATCCCAAAAATTGTTATTACATTATATTTATTTATAATTTATGAAATACATTCTACATTTACATTGTTTGGCCATAACCACATTTATATCTACATTATGTGTTAATTAAACCAAGGATTATAGTGGGGATGTTACAAGTACCACTTTGTGAGAGACATGGTTGAAGACAAGAAGGTGTTGATGGTGAAGGTGGACACTTTAAAGAATGTCAAAGATTCATTAGCAAAGTCTATGTGCACTGAGAACTTTTCTTGGTGTAGAAAATCAATGGGTATTGCTTCCCTAGATTATTGAACATGTAAACCTTGGCCCCCTTATATGCAAAGAAAATAACATGTGGGAGAATGTTGGGTACGTGTTATATTCTTTGCATGATTAGTCCCACAATCTATTACATTGTGCTAGGTATAGAGGGGGGTGGCAGCTCCCTTGTTTGGGGGTTCGGGTTGGAGCCCCTAAGCAAAATTATTTGGGCGAGTTTTTGCATCTGTTTTTGGTGGTTTGGCACATTGTTTTTTGGCCCATGGTTTTCAAGTTCTGGTTAAGGAATTAAGGTTTTAATCTAATCCATGTCAATGGATTGTGGATTTTGGACGTCGTGAGATCTTATATATTGTATTTTAATGGTGAAGTTAATACAATGAGAGTTATAGGTGTGACTCTAAACATTTGCTAATTTTCCTGGTCAAGAGTTTCCAGGGTAAATTTTCAAGTGCTATGTGTGATTGCTATTGTTTTCTTTCTGTTTTATAAATAATTTGTGTGTGAATTGCTATATTGTAAAGGTTTGAAACCTACACACCATCAAACGTTATTCCAAACATGCAAATTCCTATTTGAACTTGGACCTTCAACATCATAACTCATTAGCAACCATAGTCTAATCCATTCTCCCACCTTGATTACGTCGAACCTAAACTAAGTATTCATTACACAACATTAGATTGGATACAAATATGTGGCAATAGTGGGCGAGTCTCATCGCATAAGTCCTTTCTATGTGGGCGTTGGGTGACATGCAATGCTCCATGTGCCAATTTAATAGGTTGAAACATGGGATATTCATAACTAATTCAAATGATAGGTTGAAAATAATCCTTATTGTTGATGAGTATAGTCTCAACATTTTTACGAGCAACTAGATTCGCTTGGTAATCCACCACTACATTATTTTCACATAAAACATGAAAACAATTCACATTTGTGAATGATTCCTTTGTGTGTCTGATCCTCTCAAGCACTGATGTCAATAAGAAATGAAGCGGGGTGAGCCAGAGAGAAAGAGATTTATCACTAGTTTGGAGTCCCCCACCACCATTAGACTTGAAATGAATAGGTTTTTGGCTAAACTTAATCCTTCCATGAGAGCATAAGCTTCAACTAAATTGTTAATAGAGGTTTCAAGGCTCCAAGCATAATAATAAATTGTTGTCCCTTTGGGGTTTAAACTCATATGAAACCATTATATATATAWGTGGTGAACCAAGCCGGTTCACTATGTAAATATCCAGTATAAATAGGACARYACGCAGTTATGAACATAAAAATACATATAAATAGGTAATAATTAATAATATAAATAACTAATGATTAATAATTAATTATGAAGAGACATGACATATGAAAGGTCATGTCTCTTATGAAAGGGAACCCATGTGTGGGTATATATATACAAGCCCTCATCCTCACTGTAATATCATCTCATTCATATCATATTCTTATACATTATTATTAAATATATTTACTATCCTTAAATGGATTATTGCGTATTGTCCTATTTATATTGGATATTTACATAGTGAACCAGTTTGGTTCACCACAGTGGTATCATAGCTTCGTTTTTTATCCTGGCCTCTGGCCTTAGACCTTAGGTCAAATTCTGTTGCATGTGGCAACATCATTGCAAGCCTTTGGCCATTCAAATATTCATAGTTTCTCTGATTCTGGGTCCTTGACCAAAAAAAAACCTTGCGCTTGGCCATTCAAAGTTAAGAAGTATTTCCGCTGTAAATTAAAAAAAAAAAAAAAAAATCAATTGAAAAAAATACAAAAAGAAAAAATAAGTAGATAAATAAGGTTGATTGACCATCGTTGAAATTGTGAGATCTTTTATTGTGGGGCAGAGTATAGAAACATAATATATCAACCACCAAATTGTCGTCTGCTAAAAAATTGCAATCCGTACAAATTTCATCGTCGTACTTCTAAGTCGTACCATAGCAATCAATTCGTGGATCAAATTGGATTGACCGCCACCATAATTATTAGCGATAAGGGGAGCCAACATGTAACATACCCAGCACGGGGCTAGAAAATTTTGGCTTCCTTCCCTTTTAAAGTCCCTCACATGACCGTGGTTATGCCCATAGCCCTTACCAAGAGGGCACTTCTGCTATCGTGATCCAGAGAGTCGTGATGCAAGCCTTCCCCCATACTCTCTTGTCTTTCAAAGGGCCGAAACCCGAAACGGGTTTCACCGCTTATCAAGATTAACAACAACTCGGATTAAGCCCTGGTACTCTACCCTTCGGGATTTCGCATATTGGGATTTCGGGATATGCGACGACAGGAGGTTTTGCACTTAGGTTTCCCGGGAGCCAAAACTCTGAAACCTATATATATATATATATATATATATATATATATATATCGCTTCATCTATTTCGAGAGTTCGCAAACCGGGTTTTCAGGATATGCGACGACGAGAGAACTTATCGTTAGGTACCCCGGGTGCCGAAACACCATATCTCGTTCGCACTATTATTATTTCAGGGTTTTGCACTTCGATTTTTCGGGACTGGCGGTGCGAGAGAACTTGCCAATAGGTATCTCGGGTACCAAAATACCGAAACACCCAATATTATCCGTGCTAAGCCATTTCGACATTTCTCCTTTCGAGATTTCGCATTATGTGAGAACAAGGGGTCACGCTCCTAGGTTTCCCGGAAGCCAAAAACTCTGAGTCATCAGAATCTCTAAACATACTCCCCCATTTCGGGGTTTTCTCCATCGAGATTTCGCTAATCGGGGTTTCAAGACTGGCGAATACGTGGGGCCCGCACTTAGGTACCTCGGGTGTCGAAATACCGAAGTATGGTAACTTCTCCACACTCTATCTTTTCGGGGTTTCGCAAGTCAAAATTTTCGGGACTTGCGAGTACAAGGGAAACTTACCCTTGGGTTGTTCCGAGTACCGAAACGCCGAAATGCCGAACCAAGTCACACTATGCCAAATTTGGGATTTCACGAGTCAGGGTTTCGTATATCGGAACCTCGCGATACAAGAGGTCGAAGATTCACACTCCTCGACTACCCGAATACCGAAAAGCCGATACACCCGCTCATCATACACTCGACCAAATTCGGGGTTTCGCAGTTCGGGATTTCGCAACTAGCGGATACGAGGGAACTTATCCTTGATTATCCCGGTTCCCGAAATGTCGAACATCAATACTTACCCATGCTAGTCCAATTCGGGGTTTCGCGAATCAGAGTCTCGCGTTGTGTGCAAACAGGAGGCCTCGCACCTAGATCTTCCGGGAGCCGAAACTCCGAAATACGAACTCTTGAACCTGCTCACCTATTTCAGAATTTCACCCATTAGAATTTTGTGGGTCGGGGTTTCAGGACTGGCAAGTACAAGGATCTCGCCCTTGGGTATTCCGGGTGCCAAAATGTCGAAGTATTGTAACTCATCCGAATGCTATCATTTCGGGATTTCGCAAGTCGAAATTTCGGGACTTGCGAGTACAAGGAAGCTCATACTTAGGTACCCTGGGTGCCGAAACACTGAAATGTTTTAACCCATCCACATGCTGTCATTTCGGGATTTCGCGAATCAGGGTTTCGAGACTTGCGAGTACAAGGGAACTCGCTCTTAGGTACCCCGAGTGTCGAAACATCGAAATGTCCTAAGTCTAAGAGGACCATTCTCTCTCATGCAGGGTTTTTCAGACTTACGTCATAAGATCCTCCAACAGATTCTTGGGTAAACTTTAACAAGGGTGTCCCTGTGGGAAGATCTATTCCGGGCGTCACTTGAGACAAATAAGGGAGTAAATTTCCCGAGAGCAGACTTGAATACTGAATCTGTTCAGCATATGCCTATATATAAATATAAATATATACGTAAGTCATATGTGGTCTTTCTAATATAAGCATGCAGCCACCATTTCTGATCAAAACACCATACAGACAGTTTCATATTGAAATCATTCATAATTTCACAAACCATGAGCATACAAGTCAGAATATTTAAATTTAAGATACAAGATATAACACTTATCAGAAAAACATCAGGTGTGATGCAACTGTTGAGAGGGGTGCTCGTTTCCACCCAACCGTAGGCTCAGCGATTTCGAATGGATTTACCACTAGCCACCCCCGAGCTAGACCACGATGCTGTGAGACTGAGTCTCTTTTCGTCAGAAGTCGAGAACGAAGGCTACTCTCCTTCCTCTCTGCTCATCCATCACTCTGTACAATTTTTTTCCAGAGTTCTTCCCATTTCTCCCCTCTTGCGATCTATGTCCCCATCTGACCCCCTCCCACACCTCTTTCCTGCCTTTTCTTTTCCAGCGA
The DNA here is from genome assembly GCA_010110895.2 of Picea sitchensis. Taxonomy (NCBI): domain Eukaryota; kingdom Viridiplantae; phylum Streptophyta; class Pinopsida; order Pinales; family Pinaceae; genus Picea; species Picea sitchensis. The sequence goes on from SNQJ01S0123916.1 coordinate 26,113, forward strand.
GGTTGTGTGTCGCACGAACTTCCCCACGGTGGTCAGGTCTAAGGCTTCCACGGATGGGCGGTTCATCCCCATCCCTCATCAACTCCTGAGGAGCCCATTCACCTACCAACCTGGCGAGTAATTCATTTCGGGGCCAGGAGGCCACTCTTGGTTCTCCAAGCCAGTGAAGATCAAATACGGTTTGGTTCGGTGGAAGTTAACGCCACCATTCTAGGTGCCATCCACCACCTTTCTTCAGCCATCGTGGTCTCTTTTTCAACACATCCCCCTCTCAACAATCTTGTAACATATATTGATAACATTATTTACATTTAGAAATTGTCGGAAGAACCACAGTGTTTTTGATAGCTTGTCGACGTTTCGGATCCACAACAGGATCCATCTTCAGGACAAAAAAGCTTGAGG
>SNQJ01S0123916.1:29669-45077 GCA_010110895.2 Picea sitchensis
TTGGGTAAATTGTTGATGTGATGGAAGAACTTATTCAGCTCTTCTTCCCCATGTGGCCAAAGTACATTAGTATCATCAACGTAACGTTTCCATCTTAATGGTTTCAGGGGATAAGAATCTATGGCTTTCTTTTCAAAGCTTTCCATGTAAAGGTTGGAAACGATGGGGGAAAGCTGAAAGCTTTGAAAAGAAAGCTAAAAGCTTTAAATAAACATCCATTTTATTTAATTTGCTAAGTTACATGTTGAATTTTCAATTTCTTTTGCATATTTCATGTTTGCATGTTTATTTGATCACAAACATTTACATTTCCTCAATGTTTACTAGGTGCACTTGAATCACCAGTACAAACAAACATACTTTGAAATCCAACAACTTATAGCAAAAGGAAAAACAACCATTCTCCTCTTAAAAAATGTGGTTAGGAGTGGGTCAAAGGGATCCCGCAATATATGAACAAGTCTATCTAGTTTCCTTGAACCACTCAATGACGATTCTACAAAATCTTGCAAAAACACATGTACAAGCAATTTTTTTTTAAACAAATTTACTTTTACAACTAACTTCTCTTATTTTTTTAGATTTAAGTAGTATACTAAGAAAAATCCTACGAGCAAAATAAATTGCAGGTCACTGGAGTACTCAAGCCAAGTGATGTCTTTTTGCCTCCATTCAAACCATTTTGCAATGAATGTAAACAAATTGTTATAACAATGGATTATCTAGGGGTGGCAGAAGCGGGTGGGGTTATCTTCTCCCCATGGGGACATATTAGAACAACCTTCTCTTGGAGTTTGGGCATAACATCCAATAACCAAGTGGAAGCATGCGCTCTTTACAAAGGTCTCAATACAACAAAGAGCCAAGACATTGAAGAGTTGATTATCATTGGTGCTTTTGGGGTGATTCTTAACTAGTTCAGAAAGTGATCCCTCTCGAATGATATGAATATCATAAGTATCATGATTAGAACATTATCGGAGGCAAAGGCATTTCAAACACTGCAATGTTTTCATGTTCTTAGAAACAATAACATTGAGGCTTATTCCTTTGCCAATTTGGCTACTCAGGATTCGCTAGGCACTATATGAATTGATGGTTGGGTTGTTCAACATTTTATCCCCTAATGCGAATCAGGATGGATAGACCCACAAAAGCATTTCCACAAAGGAGGGACCCACCATCTAAGGAAATTGTGAAAATTAACCGTCGAATTGCAAGCAGTATTTGGCTAAGGTTAGGAATGTCGTGCGATATCAAACTTCGGAGCACGTTTTGGCTGGTGAAGAGGACAAGTGGTTGCACCATCCTTCTAATGCATGTATCTCCAGTCCCTTACGTACCCTCGCACAAGTTGATCCAGGTGGATATTGGTGGCCACCCACCTATTCCAACTGGCTCCTCTTGACATTTTTTAGTTCAGCATGTTCTTCTGTAATTCTTTGTAATTGTGGGTTCTACATTTCCGTGGATGTTTGAAACCCTAGACATCTTCCAAATGGATATTGGTGGCCGCCCACCTAATCCAATTGGCTTATTTTGGAAGTTTTCATGTCAGTACATCTTTATGTACTTCCAGGGTCGTTTGGGGGCACTAAACAGTGTTTTTTTGGCTTGCCACAGTCAAATTATAGAAAAAGTTAGATTTTGATGGCATAATGTGTAGTTCTTGAAAATACCTTTCCAATGGGTTATCGTGTGCCTAAAACGAAGATCGTATGGTTCTTGAAAATACCTTTCCAATGGGTTATCGTGCGCCTAAAACGAAGATCGTATGCAAAAGTCACAACCCCAGGAAGTTGAGGTACCAACTTACGCATCGGGGCCCACATAACTTTTGGCGTTTCATCTCCTGAGGTAAGGTTTTGGATGTCTAGGGTTTTGGCATTCACGAGTAATGTTAAAAAGGCCTCTGGAGTCTCATTGTAATCATTCTGCTCAAATGGATGCGCGTAGCAGCCACATCTATTCTGAGAGATAGCTACCACCATCCGAGCAAGTTGTTTTCAGTTCTGCAATTTTACAGTTTCAACCTATTTTATTCATTCAATAGAAGTTATTGTTCACTGGATATATGTTGTTGTTCTTCATATCTCTGTGTTATTGTATCCAGTTTGTTATTCATTTCATTTGCTCATAAATCTGGATCAGTGGTATTAGAGCAGTCTGCTCTTCATTTATTTTTCTCTGTGCATGTCCCTGACAAGATCTGGGTACAAGAAGTTGGGACTCGAACCAGTCGAGCCTTTGCAAGATCGGTCGCGCTGAGCCCGACAAATACCCATGGGGGATAAGAAGAAAGATGATGGGGCAGGAGATCCTTTTAAAATGTTGCTCGAGGAAGCCCTTGCGCGACAAAGGAACGAAATGATGGACAACTTTGCACAGATCCTTTGGTGGATGCCCATAGGAGACACATCTTCATCAAGCAGGCATGCAACCCCCTTCAAGGTACAGGTAAATTTTGATATTCCATTATTTGAAGGACTAATAGATGTGGATGTTGTAGATAAATGGTTGAATCTACTCGAATTTTTCGGTCCACAAATTTTTCGATAGGGAAAATATTACTTTTGCACTCCTCAAGATCTTCCCCCATGTTAAGGACTGGTGGGATACTTACTCTGAACAAAGGGCCATAGAGGAATCTGCAATATTTGTGGTCACCCCCACATGGGATTCCTTTAGGGATGCCATTAAAGAACATTACTACCATGTTGGAAGTTACAAGGACCAGTACACAAGATGGACCACGCTACGTCGGGAAAGGGACCAGACAATACCATATTTCANGTAGATAAATGGTTGAATCTACTCGAATTTTTCGGTCCACAAATTTTTCGATAGGGAAAATATTACTTTTGCACTCCTCAAGATCTTCCCCCATGTTAAGGACTGGTGGGATACTTACTCTGAACAAAGGGCCATAGAGGAATTTGCAATATTTGTGGTCACCCCCACATGGGATTCCTTTAGGGATGCCATTAAAGAACATTACTACCATGTTGGAAGTTACAAGGACCAGTACACAAGATGGACCACGCTACGTCGGGAAAGGGACCAGACAATACCATATTTCAACAATATTTTCCATACCCTGTGCACCAAATTGAGTATCAAAGACTCGAAACAAAATATGGTGCTCAAATACCACGGTTGTTTACATAGATACATTCAAACAAAAATGGAGTTTATGGACATCACATCATTAGGTGCGGCTTATAGATATGCTTTCAAGATTGAGCAAAAATTTAAGCAGAAGAGGTGAGAGCTTGGATCTGCAAACTCCTCACAGCCAAAGCAAGGAAAAGGCGGCCCCAACCCACAAAACAAGGGACAGAGAAAATATGGCCAATCTCAGAACAACCAGTCCAAGTCGCAACACAAGAAGGGTAATGAGAAGTCGAAGAAGGACACAAGAAAGTGGTGTGAATATCATAAAAGCCCTTAGCACAACACCGAATAATGTCGCTCCAAGAAGTCTTTGGTGGTCGAGCTGAAAGATTTTGAGTTAGTGGAAGATTCTGAATCTGAATCAAATCCAGAAGGAGGGAAGCGGATTATCGATGTCCAACCCAACACCACTGTCTCTACCACCAAACTCCATCCAAGCGAACCATAAAAACTAGAGGAAGGGGAACGCCTCTTTCACTCACAGATGTGGGTAAAGGGGGCTCTGCTTCATTTCATTGTCAATAGCGGAAGTCAGAAGAACTTGATCTCAACAGATGTCGTCAAGCGGCTGGACCTGCCGATGACACTGCACCCTCAACCCTTCACCATCGGTTGGCTTCACCAAGGAAGAGATCTTTGTGTCAGCTAACAGTGTTGTTTGCCCTATTGCATCAAGCCCTTCAAAGAGGAGGTACTATGTGATATTGCTCCCCTTGAAGTTTGTGATGTTCTTTTAGGACAACCATATTTTTGGAAGCAACATGTTGTGTATGAGTCTAGACCCGGCAATGTTATTATTACTTTGGGGAGACAATTATACAGGATACCAGAGGTAGCGTCGCCTACCATTATTTCTTTAATATCTACTAATCAATGTAGTAAGGTCATTTCACAGACCGGGAAGTTCGTCTTTTTTGTGATCCATGCTAACAGTAAGCAGAAGGTCGTCGCCACATCTGTGGCCTCTACACAGAGCATGTCTTTGCAACAAAAGCAAGTGGACGAGATCATGGAAGAGTACAGAGGCATCTTCTCCTCACCCATCGAGGTAACGATGCACTGCCAAGTCAAGCATCCAATTGATCTAACCCCCTATGCACCTCTGCCTAATAGACTGGTCTATCATCGCTCGTTGATGGAAAATGATGAAATCAAGCATCATATCCAAGAGTTGCTTCAAAAGGGGCACATCAGACCTAGCTCTTCCCCTTGCGGAAGCCTGATTGTCCTAGTGTAGAAGAAATACATGACCTGGCGACTTTGCATTGATTATAGAGCATTGAACAAAATCACAGTAAAAAATCGGTACCCAATTCCCCGAATTGATGACCTTCTTGACCAACTCAAGGGGGAAAATTTCTTTAGCAAGATTGACCTGAAGTCTGGCTACCACTAGGTTCCCATCGAACCGACTGATATATGGAAGACAACTTTAAAATCTAAAGAAGGTCTCTTTGAATGGTCGGTCATGCCCTTTGGCTTAACAAATGCACCAACCACTTTCATGAGGTTGATGGATGATGTATTAAGACCCTTCATTAACTCTTTTGTGGTGGTATATCTGGATGACATCATCATCTTCAACAGAACTTGGAAGGACCACATGCAGCATATTCAATAGGTTTTGAGCACTCTGCGACAACACAAGCTATATGCCAACTTGGAAAAATGCTCCTTTGGCATGAACAGGGTCCAATACTTGGGCTACATTGTTGATGAGCATGGGGTACATGTGGATCCAACTAAGATCCAAGTCATCTGTGACTGGCCAACCCCGACCACACTAACTGAGCTTCAGAGCTTCTTGGTACTTTCTAACTTATATTAACGATTCACGTTGGGATTCTCCCATATTGCATGGGCCCTCAACCAAGTGACCAAGGGAGGTGGAAGGGAAAATTTCACACGGGGGAAGGCACAACAATGATAATTTGATGATTTGAAGCATCGCTTGTGCTCAGCTTTAGTACTCTCCTTACTGGATCTACAACAATCGTTCGATATTGAGACTGATGCACCTGACTATGTTGTAGGCACAGTTCTCACTCAGCACGAGCATCCAATAGCATACCATAGTGAGACACTCTCAGATATGGTCCTGAAATACCCCACCTATGACAAGGAAATGTATTCCATTGTGCAAGCCTGACATCAATGGAAACATTACATTCTGGGAAAGGAGGCAATCATCCACACCGATCACAAGCCTCTGCAGTTCATACAGACACAAGGGAAGTTGCAGAACGACCACCATCAAAAGTGGTCCACATACCTACAACAGTTCCATCTCAACATCAAGTATAAGACAGGGAGCACAAATAGTGTCCCTGATAGCCTCAGTCGACCTCTCGTGGTTGCACTCACCACTGTGCTCCATTCTTGTGGGCATGAGGCATTTGAGTGGCCCCAAATTTATTAGTGAGATCCTGACTTCACCACCACCTATTAGCTCTTAGGTACAGGCGCGAATGTCACCGATTTTCACATTCAGGATGGATTGTTATGCCATATGGGCCATCTCTGTGTTCCTGCAAGTGAGTGTACAAAACTGATTTGGGAGGCTCACTACAGTCAGATGGCAAGATATTTTGGTGTGGAGAAAATTGTGACCGTTCTACAGAAACATTTTATTGGCCAAAAATTCGACAAGACGTTAGCAAGTATATCAGATCGTGCATTGTCTGTTCCATTGCCAAGCCAACCATCAAGAAGCAAGGGTTATACACCCCTCTTCCTACTCTTGAGAGGCCTTGGGAATCCATCTCGATGGATTACATGTATGGCCTTCCTTCCACTAAGCACTACAATGATTGCGTATTTGTGGTGGTTGATTGGTTTTAGAAGATGGCCATTCTCACATCCTACAAGAAGAGCATCACAGCGATAGATACTGCCAAGCTCTTCTTCGAACGAGTATGGGTCCATTTTGGGATACCACAGACCGCTCTTCTTCGAACGAGTATGGATCCATTTTGGGATACCACAGACCATCATCTCCGATCGGGACAACAGGTTCCTCAACAGATTTTGGTCGAGTATCTGGTCACTATTGGACACCAAACTCATTAAATCCACTACCTTCCACCCTCAAATCGATGGCCAAACAAAGGTCGCCAATTGGATGATTGTGCACATCCTGTGCATGTATAACTCTAAGCATCTGCGTACATGGGATGAGAGTCTTCCCTATGTTCAACACAACTACAACAAGGCTCTCCATAGCTCCACCAGCCATAGCCCCTTTCAGGTGGGGCTAAGATTCCAACCCTTGGGTCCCATTGATGTTGCACTACCTCTTGCAACCACACAGACAAATTCTTCCCATGTTTAGTATGAGGCCGACAAATCCACCAGATTCTTGAGCAGATTCAACACATCTGCAAACATGTCCATGATATTTTTCAGAAATCCAATGCTAAGTACAAGTAATGTCATGATCAACATCAGGTACCTCACAAGTTTCACGTGGGAGAGAAGGTCTGGTTACATTTGCAGAAAGAACGCTTTACAGGGCTCTGTTGGAAGCTTTGTCCACTTCACTATGGGCTTTACACTATGAACAAGCCTGTGGGTGACAATGCTTTTGAGCTCAACACTCCCCCCTTCCTTGACTTGCACCCAATGTTCAATGTGGACCTCCTCCAACCATATTTTCCACCATTATTAGACACCTCAGAAATCGCAGAACAGTTGACACCAACAAAGATCAACCCTGACTGCATGGAACATGCATCCACTGATTAGATAGTGGACAGACAGGTCAAGGGCACTCGCAAGCATAGGATCCAACATTATCGGGTTGTCAAGGTAGGGCAACTCCTCCACCAAGGCAAGTGGCTCACCTGGAGCCAAATTCAACAGAAATTTCCTCACCTGATGGGGGCACTAAATGAAATGGAGACCATTGCTTCCTAAGGGGGGATGACTAATCTAGGTGGATATTGGTGGCCACCCACCTATTCCAACTGGCTCCTCTTGATACTTTTTAGTTCAGCACGTTCTTCTGTAATTCTTTGAAATTGTGGGTTCTACACTTCGGGGGTTGTCTGAAGCCCTAGACAGCTTCTAGGTGGATATTGGTGGTCGACCACCTAATCCAATTGGATTATTTTGGAAGTTTCCATGTCATCACATATTTCTATACTTCCAGAGTCATTTTGGGGCCCTAAACAATGGTTTGTTTGTTTTTTTGTCTTGCCACAGTCAAACTATAGATGGAGTCAAAGTTTGATGGCATAATGTGTAGTTCTCTACAATACCTTTCCAATGAGCCATCATGTGCCTAAAACAGAGGTCGTATGCAAAAGTTACGACCCCAGAAAGTTGAGGTACCAACTTACCCATCGGGGCCCACATAACTTTTGGCGTTTCATCTCCTAGGGTTAGGTTTTTGGATGTCCAGGGTTTTGGCATTCATGAGTAATGTTAAAAAGGCCTTTGGAGCCTCATTGTAATCATATTGCTCAAACAGATGTGCGTAGCAGCCACATCTCTTCTCAGAGATAGATACCACCATTCGAGCAAGTTGTTTTCAGTTCTGTAGTTTTACAGTTTCAACCTATTTTATTCATTCAATAGAATTTATCGTTCACTGGATATATGTTGTTGTTCTCAGTATCTCTGTGTTATTGTATTCAGTCTATTATTCATTTCGTTCCACTCATAAATCTCGATCACAAGAGCACTTCAATGGCTTCTCTCTCACGACTAATACCACAGGTGTCTTATGCATTTGAGTTAATGGATGGGGTATGCCTTCGTATTCCTTGGTCATCTCCATTCCCTTGGTGTTCCTCATCCACTGCCTGTAATAATGGATTTGTTTGGCCAGAGTCTTGTCGGCTTGGAGATCTCTTTGGTGGTTGTGGGGGTAAGCTGTGGTTCATTCATCATCTAGTGTGGCGACCCTTCATCCATCGTCATGCCATTACGAAGGATCTTAGCAACAAGAAGTTTATTATGAATTAGGGTGGTAGAGACCTGGATGTTGTCGTAAGTCCAATGTTCTAGGAAACATTTCTCATTGTTCGTTTGAGGACATAGCCTATCTCAACAATAGTCCAGGTAGGTGTTCGAGCAGGCAACATGACTAACAGAAGGTCAGGCATAGAAAGTTGGCATCGAGAGCTCCACGATGAGGAACATGAGGCCTTGGTTAATCTATTTAATTCGCTTCAAATCAACATGCAAAATGCCTCAGTTCAATGGCAAACTGTAATGGACCTGCTAATTTCGCAGAGGCAGAGAATTCAACAGCGACAGGATGAAGTGGATTCCATTCATTTAGAGGTAGCAGATCTTCGCTCTAGACTTGTCTCCCCAGTTCAGCCATCTTCCAACCAGAAAATTCGGATGCGGCTTTGTCTCCAACTCCTCCCAGGCAGATTTCAAACCTCAATTATGTAGATTTTAACCTTGTACAATATTTTACTGCAAACAGATTTTCAATAAAATAACAGAAAAGATAGAATGGAAAATACACACATTACACAGAGATTTTTCCCCTACAAACCCAAACCGAGAAAACCAACATATTCCATATTCATTCATAGTGATACATTGTTTACAATACAATATACATATAGGAGCCAGCGACATCCAAAACCCTAACCCAATGACCTGGATTAGTCAACAACCCTAATTCCTTAACCGGAAATAGAAAACCATCGGCAAAAACCATGTGTCAAAAAACCTCCCAACAATGGACACAAAAATCAAGGTGACAAGAAAAATGAGGCAAAAATGTGACATGTTTACCGAGGCAAAAAAAAAAATCTCGGGGCCGCTGCAACATAACAGACACTAGATCTAGTCGTGCAAAGAATATAACACATACCCGACATTCTCCCACTTGTTGTTTTCTTTGCATCCAGGGGGTTACAGGGTTACATAGTCAACAATCCATGGCATCAATGCCCATGGATCCTCTACACCAAGAAAACTTCTCAATGCTCACAGATTTTGTTAATGAATCTGCAACATTCTTCAAAGTGTCCACCTTCATCAGCAACACTTTCTTTTCTTCAACTATGTCTCTCACAAAGTGATATTGAATATCAATATGCTTTGTCTTGGAATGATAAGTCAGGTTCTTCGCCTGAAAAATTGCACTCTAACTGTCACAATCTATCCTTACAGCTTGTTGTACCAATCCAATAACTGAACACAATCTTTGTAACCATACTGCTTCCTTACTTGCATGAGTGCTTACCATGTATTAAACTTATGTAGTTGAAAGTGCCACTATAGCCTGTCTTTTGCTCATCCAACTGATTGCTCCTCCAAACAGGTTCAACACATACCCGCTTGTAGATCTCCTACGGTCTAGATCTCCAACCCAGTCTGCATCCACAAAGCCATGTATGTCCAGCACTCTATCCAATCCTAGTCTTCCTTGGTAGCACAATCCATGGCTAGCAATGCCACACAAAATACCTGAAAACCCTTTTTATTGTTGTCCAATGCTCCTTCCATGGTTTTGACATATACCTGCTCAAAACTCCCACTGCATGTGCAATGTTTGGTCTAGTACAGACCATTTCATACATCAAACTACCAACTACACTCGCATATGGAACATGAGACATGTCCTCCTCCTCTTCATGTGTCTTGGGACACTGATTCGCAGATAACTTTACACCAACAAGAATAGGGACCTTGATCGGTTTACATTCCTACATATTAAACCTCTGTAATATTGTCTCGACATATTTTCTCTGATTTAACCAGAGTTTCCTCTTTTTCCGATCTCTTTTAATTTCCATGCCCAAAATGAAATTTGAAGCATCGAGATCCTTCATGTCAAATTTAGAGGACAACTGAGTTTTCACATATTGGATAATCTCCTTGTTGTTTCCTATCAGCAACATGTCATCCACATACAAGACCAAATAAATCAAATTATCACCAATTAATTTAAAATACACACAGTGATCCTCTTTGCTTCTTGTGAAGCCAAGTCCCAACAAATAAGTATCAATTTTTTGATACCACATCCTTAGTGATTGTTTTAAACCATACAAGGACTTTTTCAGCTTGCATATCGACTCCTTTTTCCCTTCACAACAAAGCCTTTTGGTTGCTTCATATAGATTTCTTCTTTTAGATCCCCATGTAGGAATGATGTCTTCACATCCATCTGTTCTACTTCAAAATCAAATGCAATAGAAACAGATAATAGAAATCTTATAGAAGTTAACTTGTGATCTAGGTGGATATTGGTGGCAACCCACCTATTCCAATTGGCTCCTCTTGTTCGTTTTTAGTTCAACACGTTCTTTTTCACTTCTTTGTAATTGTGGGTTATACACTTCTGGGGCTGTCTGAGGCCCTACACATCTTCCAGGTGGATACTGGTGGCCTCTCACCTAATCCAACTGGCTTATTTTGTATGTTTTCATGGCATCACATCTTGTTGTACTTCCAGGGCCATTTTGGAGCCCTAAACTGTGTTTTTTTGGCTCGCCACAGTCAAATTATCAAACGAGTAAAAGTTTGACAACGTAATGTGTAGCTCTCTAAAATACCTTTCCAATGGGCTATCACGCACCTAAAACAGAGGTCGTATGCAAAAGTTACGACCCCAAAAGTTGAGGTACCAACTTACCCATAGGGGCCCACATGACTTTTGGACTTTCACCTCCTAGGGTTAGGTTGTTGGATGTCTAGGGTTTTGGCATTCATGAGTAATATCAAAAAGGCCTCTGGAACCACATTGTAATCATTATGCTCAGACAGATGCACGTAGAAGCCACATCCCTTCTCAGAGATAGCTACCACCATTCGAGCAAGTGTTTTAGTTCTACAATTTTACAGTTTCGGCCTATTTCATTTATTCAATAGAAGATATTCTTCACTGGATATCTGTGTTGTTCTTCATATCTCTGTGTTTATTGAATTCAAACTGTTAATCGGTTCATTTTTCTCCTAAATCCGGATCAACTTGGCGACAAGAGAAAAAATCTCACCAAAATCAATTCCCTCAACCTGGGAATAACCCTTTGCTACTAACCGAGATTTTTATTTCTCCACTTTGCCTTCTGCATTCAGCTTCTTTTTAAATACCCATTTGTTGCCAATGGGCTTTCTTCCAGTCGACAACTCCAGTAGATCCCAAGCCTCATTCTTATCCAAGGTTGCAATTTCTTCATCCATGGCCTTTTTCCAGAGCTTTCCATCCTCTAAATCCACTGCCTCCTTGACAATTATAGGATCATCATCAGTAATAGACAAAGCAAAATTTGAACGAAAATCAAATGGAGTATACCTTTATGATAGCCCTCTTTCTCGAACTGATCTCCTCAATACTAGAGTATGAGGATATTATTCTTCTGATTCATGTTCTTCTGTAGAGTCTGATTCATCATCCTTTAAATCAAACTCTATTTTCTCTGGTTCTTCCTTACTTGGCAAGACTTCATGTTTAACAACATCCTTCATTTCTCTAAATACCACATCTTGGCTATACACAACCTTCTTCGTTTCTGGGTTCCAAAGCTTATAACCTTTGAGACCATCTTTATACCCAATAAAGATACACTTTTCAGCCTTCTTATCTAGCTTACTCATGTTTTCCTTTGGAACATGAACATAGGCCTCACAACCAAATACCTTTAGATGTGTGAGAGAAGGTTTCTTACCAGTACATACCTCTTGTGGAGTCTTGTCATCTAGCGTTGATGAGGGTGATCTGTTGACCAGGTAACATGCAGTACCCACTGCCTCTAACCAGAATTCTTGCCCTAACTCGACACCATTAAGCATGCACCTTGCTTTTTCCATCAACGTCTTATTCATTCTTTCTGCAACTCCATTATGTTGAGGTGTATATGGAGTAGTCTTCTGCCTTGCTACCACACTTCTTACAAAACTCTTCAAATCCATTCCTGCAAAACTCTCCGCCATTATCTGCCCTCAACACCTTAATTCTTTTCTCTGTTTGATTCTCAATAAGAACCTTAAACTCTTTAAACTTGTCAAAGACTTCAGATTTCTTCCTGAGGAAATATATCCAAGTATTCCTCGAGAAGTCATCTATAAATGATACATAGTACATAGATTTTCCCAATGAAGGAACCGAAACAGGCCCAAACACATCACTGTGAACTAGCTGTAAAATTCCTTCCACGCTCGTTGCACCAGAGGGGATTCTTACCCGATTTTGCTTCCCATATACACAACGTTCACAGAAATCAAAATCCAGAGAGCATTTAGACATACCTTCAACCATACCTTTACCATGTAGTAGTCAAAGACCCTTCTCCTCGATATTTCCCAGTCTTTGATGCCACATCATAACCTTTTCTCCAGAGACTATAGGAGTTCTTTCTTATTCAACTCCAATATCATGAACAATGGAACTATTACACCCATCACTAATAGTGCTTCCTTGCAGCTTATACAAAGTTCCAAAACGAACTCCCTTCAACAACACCATTGCTCCTCGAACCATCCTGCAGGTTTCCTTTTCAAATATTGTTTTTACCCGTGCATCGTCCATTTTGCTTACAAAAATAAAATTTATGGCCAATCCTGGGATTGCAGAACACTAGGTAGTGTTCTAATCCTTCCATCTATGAGCCTCAACTTGACTTTTCCTCAACCTATCATTCTGGTTGTTGAGTCATCACCTAAGAAAACATTACCTCCATCATACCTTTCATATTCACAGAACCACTCCCTATGGGGAGTCATATGAAAGGATACACCTGAGTCAACCAACCATGCCTTATGATTTGCATGTGTGCTTGAAGAAGCCAAGTACACATCCCCTCCTTCTTCCTTGGAGGTCTTTTCTTCTGTAGAAGGAGATTCTTCAGATCCCTTCTTTTTATCAACTTTGGATCTACACTACTTCTTGTAGTGCCCTTCTTTTCCACATCTCCAACATACTTTTACAAACTTTTTGGGAGACTTACATCTTCCCTTGGACTTCGATCTCCCACTTGATGACTTAGATCTATTTCTTTCTTTGGGGCGTCCTCTTGCAAATAATGCATATGTGCTCTGTCCTTCCATGTTCTTTCGTCTCATCTCCTCCGACAACAAGGATGAGACCACTTCATCAAAATTCAAGGCAGTTGTATTACTACCTATGGCCACAACCAGACTATCCCACGAGTCTGATAAAAAGCACAGTAAACTGATACACTTATCTTAATCTGAAATTTTAATCTCAACAGATACTAACTGACTTACCATAGTATTGAAGGCGCTCAAATGCTCTGTCACCAAGTCTCCATCTCTCATCCTTGGGTTATACAACTTCTTTATCAGGAATAATTTATTTACCAGGGACTTGGACTGATACAACTTCCCCAACTTATCCCATAAATCTTTGGTTGTAGCTTCCTCTGACACATTCAGTAATACTGAATATGAGAGACACTGTCGAATTGTGCTCTTCATCTTCCGTTCCAAAATTTTCCAATCATCTATTGAAGTTCCTGTAGTTGCAGTACCTAGATCCACCGCAATCCACTAATCTCTGTCCACCAACAAATCTTCCTTCTTGCGCTTTTACAGCTCAAAACTTTGCTCATTAAGCTTCTCTATCTCCATTTTCGAACTGCTTGCCATTTATTTTCACCTGAAAAATCAATACCACATATCTCCCACTGTAACAAGGCTTATCACAGTCCTGAGCCAAGCCCTTGACCACAAAGGTGTCCCCCTGAAGCCAACAAAGCTCTGATACCAAATATAGATTTTAACCTTGTACAATATTTTACTACAAATAGTTTTTCAATAAAAGAACACAAAAGATACAATGGAAAATACACATATTACACAGATATTTTTTCATTGGAAACCCAAACTGGGAAAACCAACATATTCTACATTCATTCATAGTGATACATTGTTTATAATACAATATACATTTAGGAGTCAGCGACATCCAAAACACTAACCCAATGATTTGGATTAGTCAACAACCCTAATTCCTTAACCGAAAATAGAAAACCATTGGCAAAAACCATGTGCCAAAAAATCGTCCAACAATGGACACAAAAATCAAGGCGACACGAAAAACGAGGCAAAAATACAAGCAACGTAGCAAACACTAGATCTAGTCATGCAAAGAATATAACACATACCCAACAAATTCGCCACCAAAATCCACAGAAGAAGCTCATGATGGAACTCCATTAGACAAAGCTTAAACAATATGGTTTTTTTTGGGTATTTTGATACTTGGTTTATTTCATTGATGATATATTAGGTTATGTAGTAGTTTAAGCCAATTTCATGGCTAGTGGTTTGGACAATTTCAGATAGGGAAAAACTCCACCTTGATTTTGAAATTCACATGCTCATTTTGAATCATGTAATGACTCTCTCTATGGCTTGAACACAACTTTTTTGAATATAAATTTTACCAGTTTTATTAAAAATAAAACAATGGATTCTCCAATAGATGACATATTATATTGCACAAAATTTGCTTGTAAAACATCATATTCATATGAGCACAATCTACATTGTACAATGCACACAACATATGACAAGATCAACTGCACTCTAGCAATGGAACTCCTCGAAAAAGTATTCCCTAAACTCATTCAAATATCACCTGCACAATACAAACAAAACATTTCATAAATTGTTTTCTTGTTAGGGGATTTTCCATCAATGGGAATTTTACAATTACAATGGATAACACTATTGTTGATGTCAAACAAATTTGACATGTTTGCATATCTACATGTAAGTTCATTTACATTATATAATTATCAAAAACAAAAATATATTTTGTAACTTATTTTTAGTTTTCTCCTAGCAAAACTTATTTCTAACCAACTTCTTTTTTACTCCTCACTTTTGCAGATATCATTTCACACTCCGAAAGAAACTACATCTGTCGTGGAAAACAAGTTTTGAGAAAAAATATATTGAAAATCATATAGATTGTTTTTTTGTGATCCTTTGTAACACTTAAACTTACATAGTTGATGGAAAATGATATATTATCATCTTTTTAAATCATGTTGATTTGAAAATCAGAATTATATGTGTATAAAGAAATCTTACATATAAGATCGTTATATATATGCAATTTCTGGAAAATTATGTAATTTTGTTTCTTAGCGACTATGCCATGAAATTTTCTATGTCTTATGTAGAAAATTAAATAAATAGCATCACCCAAACAAAGAGGTTCATGAAAGTATTTATTCTTTTTTCTTTTCAGTTTTGGGTAGAAAATTAAATAGTGGGCTTTAAATCAGAAGGAAC
>SNQJ01S0123916.1:45127-56336 GCA_010110895.2 Picea sitchensis
CAGCTAAATGTATAAGCAAACCACCCCATGCCATAATGGGATCATCATAACCTTCGACCTTTGATCCTTTGTAACACTTAAACTTACATAGTTGATGGAAAATGATATATTGTCATCTTTTTAAATCATGTTGATTTGAAAATTGGAATTATATGTGTATAAAGAAATCTTACATATAAGATCGTTATATATATGCAATTTCTGGAAAATTATGTAATTTTGTTTCTTAGCGACTATGCCATGAAATTTTTTATGTCTTATGTAGAAAATTAAATAAATAGCATCACCCAAACAAAGAGGTTCATGAAAGTATTTATTCTTTTTTCTTTTCAGTTTTGGGTAGAAAATTAAATAGTGGGCTTTAAATCAGAAGGAACCTATTCTTTTCAAAGTTTCAATAGAAGTAAATAATTGTATTTGATAAGAAAATCAAACAAGCTACTTATGGAAAGAAAATAGACTGGTGAGGAAATATGTTTTTGTTCTTTTTCTCTGTATTTTTTTTTTTAACAAGAACTCGGAAAATTTATACTAAAAAGTGTGGATAAATCCATTGTAGTACAGAAAAAGGGGTCATGAATGACCTTCGAGAGATAGAAGCTTTGAATATTGGAATTGCTAATACAAAATTTGTGTCCATTGAGTTTCCACCTTACCTAGCTATATCATATGTACTGTATTTCAAAGAATACAGTCTATAGAAAACTCTGTTTATATATAACGTAAAACAAAACATGACACTTGAATTTTAAAAATTCAGCTACCCGGTTCCTTTTTTATCTTCAAATGTCCATGCTGCTCCCAAATTGAATCTGGAAAGGACTCGTTGAGATTCAGGATTTGAATTACTGTGGCTGAAGTTACATTCTTAGAAGCTCCCTGGGTGCTTGCTGGTGGCTTCTTTCCATCTAATCCATTTGGCTTTGCATAATCTCCAAACTGTTGCATTGCTCTTCGATTTGGCTCCTTTGAGCAAAAATTTCATCTTGCAACCTCTCAATTAGATGCATATGCTGAGAGAGGGTCTCAAGCTCGAAGGTTAATGTAGAGATGAGTTGCTCCCATGTGGATTCACAACGTTTGACACCCTACGCACTCCACCTCGATGTCTAGTTGGTCAAGTCCAACGAGTAAACCCTTGACTCCCCGCAAATTCGTGATCCTTGGCGCATTGTGATTCTTCTATCTATTGTCCATGTTGCTGGGAGGGACACAATTCTGCAGAGGACTGGACTTCTCAAGTTCTAAGAATCTGTATTGGAAGAAGCAAGTACCAACATAGGCCGCGAAGCGAAGGTCCGGGAAAAACAATGGAGACAAAGTGGTTGCCCGAAATCTCTGAGGAGAGTCTCTTTGAGGCACAAACAATGTAGAACAGACAAGGTGGTTTGAGGAGAACGCAGGGTGCAAATGGCTTGGCATAGACTCATAGGAAATTTACCCCAGCAAGGATGCTGCCCGAAATCGCTGAGATAATTCATCCCATGTGACATTCGGTGCCAAATTTGTGTCAATCGGATAAATCACAAACTCTGCCTGGGGTGTTGTACTTGGACCCTTCAAACCTTCGAGCCAAGGACTGGATCCATCGTCAGAACTGTTGCATGCTTGGCCCATCTGCATCATAACCTTTGACCTTTGATTACCCACGAACGCAGCTAAATGTATAAGCAAACCACCCCATGCCATAATGGGATCATCGTACCAGATCTCGTTAACACGATTTGTCCTTGGCCGATGAGGCCCTACCCTTTCACCTGCCAGCTACTTCCTCCACCTTTCACGTCTCACGCTGGAGCTCCAAGTGTACCCTCCCATGGACTTTGCACGATGGCTCCTAATCATATGTGGAATCATTAAACTAGGGGGGCTATGCCTTCTTTACCCTCCACCCCTAAGGTTCTAGGAGGTCTCCATATGGCCTCGTTCTCCATTTTGTCTGCTTCCGTATTATTTTCTCTCAAAACGTGTAAGAAGTTTGGGTTTAAGATCCTCGTGATTACACAGATTCTGTCTATAATCCTTTTTAGGCTCAATTTTTTTGGCTTGGATCCCTCGATCATCATCCTTATGATTGTCTTTGAGTTGCCTACTACATTCAAGATGTGGACTTGTCATTGCTTTGCTAGTTGGAGTCCTTTAAGAAGTGCATACACCTCTGCTTTATTATTGGTGTCTTTCCCGAGATTCCAGTAGTAGTTCAAAATTATTTTTCCTTTGGGTTCGTAGAGAACCCCCTTCGCACCTACCTCCCCTAGGTTTCCCTTTGATGTGCCATCAAAACATAGTGTGTGATTTGACTGTTTTTGGATCCAATCATCTATGCTATGGATAATATGAAGTTTCCAGCGCGATCTTTGCACTGAGTGAGAATTCTTAACATAATGGAGGTTGAAGTTTGTGACCCAATCCTTCTCTGGGATATTCCAGTTGGTCGGGTCTTCTATGCTCAGAAATTTAGTGTTCATAACCTTTGAAAGTTGCGTTTTGGCCTTGCTAGCGACACTTTGGGGATGTGATCTTTTTCCCTAAAAAATTTGTTTATTTCTTGCTAGCCAGATCTGCTGGCAAATATATTTGGGGAGAGACCTCCACAATCTTTTAAAGATTGGTTTTCCACGAAAGGTGCCTTGGTAGTATTTCTCCCAATTTCCCAAGCAGGGATTTAAATACGAGGGCCACCTTAATGAGTCAGTGCTCCGTAGGCAACATTCCAAACTGTTGTCGAGAAGGAGCAATCCCAGAAGAGGTGTTGAATAGTGTCTTGGTTGCTTTGGCATAGAGGACAATTGAAAGGGCCGTGGAAACCTATTTTCATCAAGTTTTCTCCCGTTAGTATTTTTCCATGAGTTAGGGACCAAATAAAGATATTAATTTTGGGCAGAGTGTCTTGACTCCAAATGTTTTTCCATTTTGTTGAGGACTGGAGCAACCTTGAAGAGGAGAGGAGAATTTTGTAACCTTCTTTAACTGTATACCCATATGTTCCCTAGCCTCAACTATTTAGAATGTCTTTGAGTATAAGAGTTACTCCTTTAAGAAGGGAAATCAACACTTGGGCTTGATTATGCATGTGAATGGGGGTGTCTCCTAGGCTCCATGCCTTCCAACTTCCATCTTTGTTCTATATTCATATATCAAAGAGAGTGAGTTTCTATTCTAAAGTCAACCATCTTTTTAGGTCCCCAATCTCTTCACCTCRGGAGGTGATGTCAGTTCCCAAGATCGAGTCTTGCCACAACCTGATTGATTTTCCATTTCCAAGGATCCAAGAGAGGTGTTCTTTAAAGAAAGGGATTGGGGCTCTTATGAGTTTCCATATTTGTGAACTGGGTTGGGAGTCAGGCGTAGTGTCCATGCATCGTTTTCTGCCCCCCGATCTGTATTTTTTGTTATGGTCATTTTCCACCATTCCTTTCTTCTCGAGACTATCCTCCAGAGAATCTTGGCTCCCATAACTATATTCGTCATTTCCAGATCTCTGATTCCCAGTCCCCCACTTTTTTTGGGTGAGGATACTATATTCCAATTCACTAGATGAAACTTTTTGGAATTGGATTTCCCCCATTGCCACGAGAATTTGGGGATGAGCTGGGACATGTCTTTCAGGGCTCCCTTTGGGGCCAGGAGGGAGGAGAATTGGAAGAGGGGTAGGGAGGATAGTACTTATTTTATCAGGACCACCCTCCCAGCTGGGTTGAGCCACCTTGACCCCTGAGACTCCATCTTATCCCTAAATTTTTGGAGGTTGAGGTGCCAGTACTCGCCAAGTAGCGATTTTAAGCATAGAGGGAGGCCGAGGCCTTTAAAAGTTTTCCACTCACTTGAGATGCCAAAGCCCATAATTTGAGCGATACCTAATCTGCTATTAGCTGAAACATTCCACATGTAGATTTGACATTTAGCCTTGTTCAAGAGCCCACTCGAAGCTAAGAGGAAGGTGTCCAGGACTTGGTTTATTCTTCTTGCAATGATATTTAAATCTCCACTCAAGAGGATCGTAACATCTGCGAATTGCGAGTGATTGATACATTTTACACCCTGAGCTATTTTGATTCCTGGGATTGTTCCATTGGTACATTCCTATTCTAGTCTTTGATTGAGAGATTCTGCCATGATCACATACAGGAGAGGGGAAAGCGTGCAACCCTTTCTTAGTCCTCTGGAGGCCTTAAAGAAAGGGGTTGGTCATCCATTTAAAAGAGGGGGGATCCAAGGGGAAGCAATATAGGCTTCCATCTAGGATAAAAACTCATGATTGAACCCAAATTTCTACATTACTTTAAAAAGGAAGTCATGTTCTACTCTATTAAACACATTTTCCATATTCAATTTAATTGCCATACTTGATTCCCCCCAAGAATTGTTGGAGTGGATTGCTTCTTGCACTAGGATGAAGTTGTCCCATATTTGCCTGCCTGCCACAAATCCTCTTTGATCGGGGATAATTAGAGATTTGAGAAAAGGAGTCAACTTGTTAGCAATGATTTTGGCCATGATTTTACAAATATAGATAGGTATAAATCTATCTAGGGTGGACGCTCCATGTTCTTTCAAAATGAGTGCTAAAAAGGAGGAGTTGGTGGCTACTCCCATTTTTATTTATTTATGCACATATCTTATCATTCTAATGAAATCTTGCTTGATTATGTGCCAACATTTTTTTATAGAAATGGATGGTGAATCCATCCGGCCCCAGAGCTTTATCCTCGTTGAATTGATTGATTTCTTTTAGGATTTCTGTTTCTTCAATTTGTCGGTTGAGTTTGAGGTTGTCTTCATCCGAAATTTTGCTTGGGATATGGTTGAGGAGAGAATCATAAGGGAATTCCTCTAATATTCTATCTGAATTATAAAGCTTGATGAAGTGACTGGAGGTTTGCTACTTGATTTGGTCGAACTCCTTTATGGTTTCGCCCTCCAAAGTTTTGATTTGTGAGATTTTATTTGTCCAAAGTCTGGCTTTTGATTGCTTGTGGTAGAAGGAGGTATTTTGGTCACCTGCTTTCAACCATAGGCTTCTGGACTTTAATCTCCAGACGATTTCTTCTTCTTTTAGTGCTTGAATATACTCTTTATGTATCTTTTGTTCAGATGTTGTATGGCTTTGTTGGACTTCTTTTGTCTCAATTTCACCTTGAATCTTTTCTAGCTGAAGCTTCTTTTCTTTAATCTTGGTCTGGATCGAGTTCGAAGAAGTTTTTGCCCAGGTTTTGAGAAGTCCTTTCACCAGCTTCAACTTCTGCTCCCAGATGTAGATTGGGGAGCCAGTGATCCACTGGTTCCAAGCTTGTGAAATTGAAGAGAAAAAATCCAGCCGATCCATCCAGAGGGGATTGAATATGAAGGGGATAGGGCCCCAGTTTTTTTGTGATTCAAACACTAAAGAGATAGGTCGATGATCTGATCCTGCCCACATGAGGATCGAAGAAGAGGCTTTGTCTGGGTGAGTAAGAAAATAACTGCTTATTAAGAACTGATCAAGCTTGGCTACAATGTGACCTGGCCCTGCTCTTCTGTTGTTCCATGTATACAGAACTTTGGAGGGGGGAACATCGAAGAGGTCCAGATTCGAGATTAGATTGTCCATTTTTTCCCTAAATTGGTTCCTCATAATAGACCCCCCTCGCTTTTCTTTTAATCCTCTTTTGGTATTGAAGTCCCCAACTATAATCAAATTTTGGGGGGGATTGTCATTGGCCAGATCTTGAAGGGATCGCCAACACTCAACTTTTTCCAAGTAATTATTTGGCATATAGACATTGATAATTGAATAGAGCATAACTGCGGTTTTCTTAGTTAGAGATACCATCATCCATATCTGGGATTGTAGCTGCTCCTCTAGCTTGAATTCGTTCGCGTTCCAAATTATGCCGATTCCTCCCGAGGTGCCTCTGGAACTGATTACTTTTCCTTCCCCTTTTTTCCAATTTTTTTGCATTTCTTGGAGGGTTTCCAAGTCCCTCATTTTTGTCTCCTGGATTAGAAGGATTGAAGGGTTTTCTGTTTTTATTAACTTTCGAACTTCTTCTTTTTTATCCTTGCTCCCTAGTCCTCTACAGTTCCAGGAGACAACTTTCATAATTTATCAGAGGGTTTTGCGCCCCCCCCCTTTAGAGGGATGAGATGCTACTCCCTTATGATGGCTTGACTTATTTTTTCCTGATTTACCCTCTTTTCTTAGTGCTTCCTCTATAGTTTTTTGGATGTCTGATTCCTTCTCTTTGTCTGTAGTGGAATCTCTCTTGTTTCTATGGGATTTTCTTCCTGCTTTTTTTTTTTGTAGCTGGCTTGGTGACCTCTAGGTCTGTATCAATGTTAGAAGTTTCATGTCTGTCTTCTTCTGAGAAAACAAGGATCTATGGAGGGGGGTTTGGAATAGAATTTGCCGTGGTTTCCCCACTTGTTATCGATATTTATTTTTCTTTTCCTCTTCTGTTTCTTCTTGTCTCTTTCTTCCATTTTCTTCCTGACGTTCCCTGAGGTCTTCCATGCTATCTTTTGTTGGAAGTCCGACATACCTGTTGTGACTTGATTCTCCTTTCTGGGGGGAGCTTGGGGGTCTTTCTCTCGAGCCTGTGGTTTTTTCGCCTTGTCCTTGTGGGGGGTTCATGGTTGTTTCCTAGCAGTTTTTTTCCTTTTCGGCTGTTTCCATTGGTCCTGTTTCAGATCTTGCTCCTGGGGTTCTTTAGCTTGTGGGCAACTTTTTGCGAAATGACCATATTCGTGACAAGCTTTGCATTTGAATGGGATTTGCTCATAATCGACCTGTTGAACATAAGACCAGTTATCCAGAGTCAACTGGATTACTTCTGGGAGACCTTTTTCCAGATCCACTTCCACACAAAGTCTGGCACAAGCTTGAAGCCCTTCTCATGGTTCAGGACGATCAATGTATTTCCCCAGTGAGTTGCCTATGTTTCTTAGGGTTTCATCATTCCAATAGTGTAGAGGGAGGAACGACAACCTTACCCAAACAGGGACTGCTGAAGGGATATCATTTTTTGGGCTGAAGTCTGGGGTCCATTTATTGAGATACATTCCTCTTGCCCCCATGAAATAAGGCCCGCTTCGGAAAATCAGATCCATATCTTCTTTTTTTCAAATAGAAAAGCGAAGAAACCCTTACCACAAAAGGCCGCAAACATTTGTCCCTAGATCAGTTTTCACAAGTTCAGTTCTAGCCAGTGATGCATGGCTTTGGGGGAGGGCCACAACCCCTTGAACTGCCCTATCAGTCCGTTGTCTGTCAGTCTAAGGGCTAGCGAGTGAGCCGAAGAAGGGTGCATAACCACCTTAGGGATCTCTTCCGTATTTTTTTTACGAATATGAAGGGAGTTGCCTTGTGGACCTTTGCATAGGAGGAGATCAAGGCCTGAAGATCCAAAGACAAAGAGCCTAGGGGGATCCCCCCTCAGAGGGGGCCATAATCGGCCCGCACGAGGGCGTGTGGGTCTGGGTCCACATGAAGTTGAAAACCAGAGTCTCGAGAGAACCCTAGTAGAGCTTGGGAATTTTTGTTGATTATGAGTTAATAATTTTTTCAAGTACAAGTTTAAATAATCAGTTCCATGCAAAGAAAATAGCTCATCAAAAATAACCATAACCTGAACTATAATTTTTTTTTTCAATTGTAATACAATTGGATTAATACACTAAATCATATCTTATAAGTCATGCATATAAATGTTCTTAAAATAAAATTGCATTTCTAATTATGTTTATTTTTTTATTTTTTTTGATAATATATGACTATATTCAAATGGAGAATTTAAAAGATTCCTTCTACAATGTACAAACTTAAATACCATTCTATGTATATCATATATTGATCAAATGTACAATTTTTTTTTTTTTTTTTATTCCATGAACAGGTAGCTATTTTTTTTTTTTAATGGAAAAAACTAACTTCCATTCCTCTCATATACCTTCCAAACAAAATAGTTTTAGGTCATGTATAAATACCATTCAATGTGTTTTATACCACCTAACTTCCATTCCTGTCATATGCCTTCCAAACAAAATAATTTTCGGTCATATATAAATACTATTCGATGTGTTTCTTATAAAATTCTTATAATATAAAAATACTAAAGTTTATTATATTAACGCAGGGAATAGCTGTTTTGCAGCTATTACCCTTGTTAAAACTTAGGTTAGGTTGCATAATGACGTTCAATCCCACCAAAGGTAACGTGACTTGTTTACATTACAATGGCATATTCCACGTGCTGGGATATTCCGTTCCACATTAACACTTTACACTACACGTAAAATATCTTCTTATCATTTCTTCTATCACTTTCAGGCCGTCCGATCGAGCGATCGGAAGATCGCATCCGTCCAGCAGGCCCTTGAAACTGGTAACCCTAGATAGCTGTTTCATGCCACAGCTTGGGGCCACCGTTTTAGGGGAGGCAGGGAAGCTTGCTGTGCTTGCCGAGTTTGTACAGCTGATACCCCAATCCCCTCTACACGTTATTCGCTGAGAATAAAATTGTGTTGGAATAAATAGGTAAGCGTTCGATGGGCTCTTCTGAGAGAAAGAAGAAAGTGAGCCTGTTTGATGTAGTAAGCGAAGACGTTGATGCTTCCAACAAGACGAACGCCGACGGAATGGCTGCTGATATGAACCCCTGGAACAAGCGCCCGTATTCCGCCAGGTACTATGAAATCCTCGATAAAAGAAAAACTCTACCCGTGTGGCAGCAGCGCCATGACTTCCTTGACATGCTTGACAAATCTCAGACTTTGATTTTGGTCGGAGAGACTGGCAGTGGCAAGACCACACAGGTAAACCCTGGCTTCTTTTAATAAACCTTCAAAATTCTGGTCTTTTAAATTTTTTTTTGCTTTATTATGTCCAAGTTTGTTACGAGGCCATGCCTCTTTTTTTAATCTGACAGAGTTGTATGGAATACATTTTTGACGTATTGGAGGCTATACAGTATTTTTTGGTTAATATTCGTTTAATAAACGCCTGCCCGGGCGCGGAAAGAGCAAACTTCCTTCGACTTAGACGTTAGACCCGAGGGGTATATATTCTACTAAAATTGCTGGGACTTTGCTCCTGGCTTCATCCCTTTGATACTCCTGCCATGACCTCATCAATGAACCTACCGTGTTGTTCTTTCCCATGCTGAAAAAGTTAGACTACGGAATAACTCAACAAAAAATGGCCAAAAAACGGCAAGCGATAAAATTTTCATTTTTAATTTCTTTTATTGACGCTGTTTATGAGCCTTGGCTCTCTATTTCTGAAAAAATGCATTTTATTTTAAAAATTACATTATTTTTCCAAAATCCGCCATTTTTTCACCTGTTCAGTAGATCACGATTTTTTCTAGGTGATTTCTAGGTTTGGGCATTAACTAAAAAAATATAGAAAATCCGCGGGAATAACTTTTTATGATTTTGCTTATTTCTTTGATTTCTTGACATGAACTAGTTTTATAAATCACGCCATCTCCTGTTTTCTGTAATCCGTGGCAATATGCTATAAAGTCTTAAGATTTTCATGTGAATGAAAGGAAAGCTGCTTCTGTATGAACCTTAATTTATTATCCAGAGCAAAGTGCTTGGGTATATTGTATTTTTTAAGTTCCTCTTGTTGTCTTGTGCTGTTGTCATACCATTTTTTTTCATTATATCTGACTTTTTTCTTCACATGTTTGATCCAATCAATCAAAAGAATTACCTAGATCTCAAAACAGAAAGTGCGAACTAGGCATTAGTTCAGCAGTGAGTATGGTAGCCACTCCGGGCTAACTGGGTGAGGCCAAAGAGTAAGTGTATGACTCTGACTAAAAAAAAACTTTGGAAAGACTCGTCTCACTTAAATGATCCTTTTTTTGGATGTACTTTCTATAAAGGTACGCGACGGGTTTTTTGGCTTGGGCTTGCAGAGTCAAACTTGTTGGGTGTCAAAAGCTCAGTAGTTACTTGCAAGTTAGATTTTGAATTGCTAGCCCTCGTGAGTCAAGCTCATCGTAGTCAAGTTTGACTACGACGAATTTTTGTTGGGTTGTTTTAACTTGACTCAGTTTAGGCACCAAGCCAAATATGACTTACGAGTTCAGACTCCAAGTAGTTCCACTAAGTCCTGCTAATATGTCAGCGAAGTCGACAGAGTGACAAGCCATCCCCCAGGGTTCCATTCTTGTCAGGTCTTCCTCACCTACATGGCAATGAGTTTAAGCAGGGAAGAGGCTGGGTGCAAGTCTCGAGTGACATTGGTGGATTAGATACTTGTCATACTTGGGAAGCTCATTCTTTGTCGTGCAGCCCCTTGGGGCATGTTCACTGGAGCACTTCCTATAAAAAATGTGGGTGACTAGAAGCCATAATGCAAACTTCTTGGGGAGGGATACAAAAATCCTTACTAGCGTTATTAACTTATTCTTCAGTTAGTGCTACAACTGTTAACTAACAAATACACATCTCATATACACGAGACACCCTCGACACTGTACATCCTTTTATGTACATGTATCTCATATATATGAGATGCCCCTCAGCAATATACATCCTGGTACATGTCAAGTGAAATATCACATTGGCACATGCTCAAACTCTACAAAACAGTAATCAATATCTCAAATCCGACCCACAAGGTCTTTAACCATGAACTTAGCAACATTATTCATTCTAGTTTACCTATTTTATCTGGGAGGATCGCACCATCCTATTGTTATATTATTTAAACTCCACAAGCATTAGAAGGTCATTTAGCAAAGGCTGTATTTTAAAATCTTCCTAAGACATTTGCTTCACTCTTGGCTAGGAGAATCTATTTAGAGTACATGAGTTGGAGGCGTAATGATCAAGCAATTCTCATAGTTAGTTTGTTTCAATTTGAACAGTTTGAATGTGGACTCATATATTTCATTTGGTTGGAACTTGGAAGCAAACCACATCACTAGGAAATATCCCGAAGGCTGATTTCTTTCACCATATAAGAATTTTTGCGTTGCATTAATTTATTCTATCTCTCTATTTTATATTGTATTTCTCTATAAAAAATTCATATCATTTATTGTTCTTAGTTTAGTTGTAGCATTTTTTTGGACCAATTGGAATTGTTTTACTTTTTCCCAGCCTTTACTACCTTTTATATTGTTGTATGTTATCTTTGTTTTTTAATTTTATTTCCATATAATATGAATTGGGCCATTTTTAGAAAGCTAATGAAAAATTGAATTTTAAATTA